>PVIU01009840.1:0-73545 GCA_004026605.1 Ondatra zibethicus | reverse complement strand
AAGCCAAGTTTCAAAGAAGACTCTGAAATTGGACCAGCTGCCTGGAAGAAGCAGATATCAGCTAAGCTACCTGGAAGAGCTTTAGACCAACTGAGGCACCTGGAAGGACACTCTCTAACCTTTGAGCTGCCTGCAACGTGCGGTGTGCTCCAGGTTCCTACCTTTGTGAGTTATCCCCTTGCTGGAGTGAGCTTTGGTGATATACCTGTCTTTGAGTCATTTCTACTCCTGTAAATTACCCCTCATTCATATTCCTTTAAGTAACCCCAATAAAGCACATTGGTTCACCAAGTTGGACTTGGTCTGTATCCATACTTTGATCTGTTTTTCATGCAGGGTTAAGGCCTCATGTACGTTTTATGATTCATTTTGGCTTGTCTTTTGATTCCATCCTTGCTCAGCTCATGTTTAGGCAATATTGTTAGTAAGATTTTGTAGATGTAGCTTCTGATATTACTAGGAGACACAGTCTCACAGCAAATTCACTCATTCCCTGGCACTACAATGCTCCCTGAGCCCTAGAAATGGAAGTGTTTTGTAGACATATCCATTGGTGCTAGGCTTTATAACTCTACATTTTGACTGATTGTGTTTTTCTTTAATGATCTACACCTGTTGCAAAGAGAAGTTTCCTTGATGAGGGGTGAAGACTACATTCATCTATGTATATAAGGACAAATGTTTATATTGCTATTAGGTATTATACTGGATTGGTGAAGTAATGGTTGTAGGTTCTCCTCAAAGATCCATGACTTTACTAGCCCTAGATAATTGGCTAGGTTTCTAGAACCAGACAATATTGACTAAATATGCAGAATACAGATGCCCTTCTGCTCTGTTCTCTCTGCCCTGACAATCATGCTTTAGTATCCAAGTCACTGACAGTATGGAGGTCGTCTATGAGCTGGTTGGATTCAGGTGGCAATCCTTGGGATTCAAACAATCCCTAGTCAGCACATGTGGTGTACTGTACTATGTAGGCACAGAGTTCTGTATGGTTCAAGACTTTTTGTTGAAGGAACTCTTGTATATGTTATATGGTATTTCCTGGAATTTACCCTGAATCATTTAGGGCCAAAGTGTGAGCTAAGTGATAGACATAACTATATTAAAATCAGGTCTTAGGTGCTAGGGAGGTTGCTCCATAGTAAAGAGTACTTGTTGCTCTTGCAGAGAACCTTGGTTCAGTACCCAGCAACCTGCATGTGTGTGACAGTTGTGTAGCTTGGTCTGTTTGTGGGGCCCCTAGCAGTGGAATTAGAACCTGTCCTGCATGAGTTGACCATTTGGAACCTATTCCCCATACTGGGATGTCTCACCCAACTTTATGCACAGGGAGGACCTTGGTCCTGCTTCTACTTGATGTGCCATGCTTTGTTGATTCCCATGGGAAGCCTGCCCTTTTCTGAATGGAGAAGAAGTAGATGGGGGAATGGGAGGTGGGAGGAGGGAATGGGAGGAGAAGAGGGAGGGGAAACTTGTTGGTATGTAAAATAAATAAAAAATTAATAAAAATTTAAGAAATCTATACACAATAAAGTCATTAAAAGTAAAACAAAAACAAGCAAGCCAAGACCTCATTGTTCTACTAGCAGGTAAATAAAATGGTTAAGTTGCTAATTCTATCTTTCTGTATCTGATATCACGTGTTTATCATAAGAATTACTAAAGATGGTTTTAGATCTGTGCTTGGCAAACACTAAGTGCTGGGAAACATTAACTATCATTATCATCGTAATTATTACTGAACTTTCACAACCCTCTTCATTCTGAAAAACTATTCGTTGTAGCCTGCAGACTTCCATGTACTAAGCCAGCCTAGAGCTGGTTTTCCAGTCTGAAGTCTGACCTGAATCTTCTTTGGATCGTCATGATGCAAGAAGAGCAAATCCTAGCTTTGCCTTGGTGCACAACGTCTGCTCCACTCATTCCTTTTCTGGTGATTATCTTTATGCCACTGCTTATCACTCTAAAGACCCTGGAGTTATGCTCCAAATAGTTGCTCCCAACATCACATCAAGAAGGGAAATACGCTAATTAAAATTAGATTCGGAGTCCCAGCACAGACTTGCTGAATTCAAATCTAAGGAGATGGAACTCTTAACAACCATGCTGTTCCTTCTAATTGAAACTCACAGAACTTGGGTTCAAACTATAATGATGCTACTGCATTGCACAAACTATGCTTTTTTTTCCCTCAGTACTGAGATCAAACTAGACTTAGACTTATTAGGCCAGTTCTATACCATCACACGCCAGCTCCTCAGAGTTTAAGAACAACAGAGACAAATTAATCAAATTAGTTTAGCTTTATTTTAAATAGGAGGATCTCTGTCTGACCTGACTTAGCAACTAACAGGAGGCTTTTAATCAACTGAGGTTTTGTTTTTTCTGCAAACCTTCACCACAAAGAAAAGAACATGGTGAAGCAGTTACGAACTGGTTGATAGTGCCAACTTAACTTCATATACTTAGTACATAATATGAGACTTGATTTTAATGATCAATTTGAATTTTGGTTGATTTGTTTCTAGGACAGTACCCTGAAAAGCAAAACAATTTGATCAGTGTATCTATGAGTTATGCTATTCTCCTTCATGCTAAAGCAGCTCTTCCCCTCTACTCTTCTATTAAATTGTACTAAGACACTAAACTTTTCCCATTCCCCAAAATCAACCTAATAAATAAAGCCTTTGGGGAGTCTGGTGCCGAAGATGAAGCTCACTAACCAATCCTTATCTAGCCTTCACAGAGCCCTAAATTCTGTCCCCAGGACCACAAACTATAGCATTATGGGAATCTAAAACGCTTTATTCTCCTCTCCCTGGTCAAGGTGACTATTAAAGAATTCACCTTGTGGGCGGGAGAGATGGCTTGGAGGTTAAGAGCACTGACTGCTCTTCCAGCGGTCCTGAGTTCAATTCCCAGCAACAAAATGGCAGCTCACAGCCATCTGTAATGAGATCTGCTTTCCTCTTTTGGCACGTAGGCAGAACACTGTATACCTAACAAATAAATAATTTAAAAAAAAAACAAATTCACCATGCAATAATCAGCTTATAGGAGCCCAATCTTACCCCTGTTTCAATTACTGTCTGTGAAACATTTTGCTCTTACAACATCAAGCAGAACTTCTATGAATTCTTAAATAGCTAAAATAATAATAATAATAATTCATTATTTATGCTGTCATAGTTAAGATACCTATTTAGACATCAGCAAGCATTCTGTCACAATTCAAAGTCATCCTTGGCCCTCATAGAGTAGATGCTATTTACTGTAATCCCATAGGCTTCAGGTAAAACACTTTTTTAATTTCCATTTTTACTTCTTTTACATATTGTTTTGTTGGAAAGTTCCAGGTAGAGTCAAAAGACTCCCTATTGAAGGTTACCGGGGAACTCTGATCTCCAGAAAGGACCATTGCTTTTCCCTCAGCTAGTAAACAATCTGCTCTACTACCTTTTGCAACATTTAGCACAGACTAGAGACTACATGAAAAATAGCTATATAGTATTCTTTCCATATCGCTGCCTTTGTCCCCTGGGCAGTTAGTTCTGCTCTTTGGTAACCAGTCCCTGGTAGAAATCCTATATTAGGACTATTAATTACCTAGAGAAGCCTAAAGACTATCTTTCCTATCATGCAGACCACAGTTACCAGAGGGTTGACAAAGCTATGATGGTGGTCCATCATTTCTGTTCCTTGGCTTTATAGCACAGCAATGGAATTTGCCTGCTTCCTTTTCAGCACCTTTAAGTAAACAACTGAAATCTCATGCTGCCTGTACCTACCCCTCCTTTCCTTATTGGCTTTGACTCACTAACATGAGATGTCTAATCTAGGTCTTCCCTATAGGTAGGGCAGTTAGAGCCATTCCTCCATGTCCCCCATAGGCCATTGACACTCTGGATTCTTCAATCACCCAGGAAATCTCTTATCCCAGAGCAAAGCTACTCCCTGTGTGTATAACCAGTGCTGCCTTTTTTTTTACCATCTACCAGAAATTTAACAAAATTTTCCTAGATTTTTTTTTATGTTCCCCAAAACAGTCTTCTCCACATTCCAGGTTTTCCAGGCTAGGAAATTCATCTAGTGAACCAGCAAGCTATTTTCTTTTCTCTGCTCCTGGGACTTGAATAATGGATCAGGTGCCCTAGGAAACATCCCACATAAATATATTATTAGTATGATCAACTTACAATATAATGAAAATAGCCAGACTTGTCTCTTAAGAACAACACAGCATCACCCTGTGATCAATTGTTCCGTTCCCTGACTTCTGTGAAATTGTTCAAATGCAACCCTGGATTGAAAGTACAGCCTTGAGCTGTTTAATACTTTTTATGAGAATGTAACCTACTTAACGTTGGTGTATTAGTTATCTATTGTTGCATAACAAGTTATCCCACAAACTTACCCACTGTGCAAAACAAATATTTACTGTCTCAAGGTGTCTGTGAGTCGGAAATCTGTGAGCAAATGGTTCTGTAGGTCCTGAAGGTGGATTGTAGTCCAGGAATGCATTTATCTCCAAGGTCATCTGAGGGAAATTCCCTTGTAGGACCACCTTTGTTACCTGATGACTCTTGACCAAAGACATCAGTTCTCATCAAATGAATCTCTCTGTAGAAACGTTCACAAACTAAAAGCTAGCCTCCATCAGAGTAACACTGACTCCAAGAAAGAGAAAGAGACAGAAATGGAGTCTCACAGCACACTCTGACAAATACTGTAAAAGCCTGTTCTGAAAAGTACTATTCAAATTTTGTAGCTTCTGTGCTCTGTATATTAACCTTGAGATACAAGCCTACAAGCAGATGGAATCCATGAGCCCAGCCGTTTGGCAGAAAGAACACCCGCCCATTCAATTTGCATCCACAGTCAGAAAAAAATGTGAAATATGTGGCCAGAAAATAAATTATAATTGGGACCGGCTTTGTAGTTTTGTCAGGCCCAATACAAGTAACCATACAGGGCCCTTTGTTCAAGAACTATAACATGGTGGCAGCGTAGCATTAAGGCAAGCATGAAGCCCTTTTAAGCCCAGTGGTCTGTGCAGCTCTAAGGCTATGTATATGAATTCAACCCTAATTATGGGGAATCACCTTTTGTTTCTCAAATTACCAGTTTTTAACAAGAATCTTCCAGAACTTGTCAGGGCTTTCCGCCTAACATTTCACAAGCAGCTTTATCCTGCTGCAGATAGAGAAGAGAACCTATAGATTATGAACCTCGAGTCTGTTTCTCATCAGAACTGCACCCAGGGCTGCTCCACCTGGGTTACTATGAATGGCCCAGACTCCCTCGTCTAGTCTCATCTTGCTCCAGCTTGCTCTAGTTTTGTGATGTCTTCCTTCCTGGCTCCATAAGAACCTTTATATCTGATTCTGGCACTTGGCCCTTGGTAATCAAAGATGCATTCCGACACCTCAGAATAGTTTCAACTTTGGCTGGTTTCAGCTCTTCTGGCTCCTAGGGATTTAATGTCTGATATTACAAATGAGATGCTTTCTGTTCCCTCTCAGAATTCTAATTTATCTCATTGGATAAATCAGCCTTTCTCCTTATTATCAAGGTTAAAAATATGCCATCAGAAGACAACCTAAGCCATAGCCCTTTCAAATAGAATTACCATATTTCCCTTTTTTTCTTCTGTTGCCTTATCAAAATTTTCTTTTCTTAACTTCTAGTACACTGTACTCTTCTCTGTGCTCCATTCGTGTCTTCTCCTCTTCTTCTCAGTCAGTACATCTCTTTCTAGTTTGCCTCCTCCATCTGAAGCAGTGCTAATTACCAGCATCCTACTTTCTTTTGCTTAGGTATGGAGATGTGCATTTGTTAGCTTCCTTTTTATAACCCTGCCAGCTACTTGTGTCATTGTCTTATTAAATACCTTGACAAATGTAACAAGTAAGGAAGGGTTCATCCTGACTCACAGTTGCAAGGTAGATTTCATTGTGGTAGGGACGCCATGGCAGCAAGACTTTAAGGCGTCTGGTCACACTACCTCTCCCTTTAGGAAGCAAAGGGAGATGAATATAGTCCATGCTCAACTTGCTTGCTTTCTTATGCCATCAAGGATCCAATACTGGGGAATGGTGCCACTCTTTAAAGCAGATTGACAAACCTCATTTAACCCAATGAAAATAATCCCTCACAACTGTGACCAGAAGCTAATCACATCTATGAAATTTCTCACAAGCATACAGAGAGGCTTATCTCAGTTGATTCCAGATTCTATCAAGTTGGCAGTCAACAGTGACCACCACAACCCCCAACTTTTACATATTTCCTATAAGTAAATGCTGTATAATCTTTGATTACATCTGAGCTTCTAGACTTACATAGTTCACTGCCTTCTTCGTGTAACCATATCTTTCATCTGTCAAATGGGCATAAACATGTTAAAAAAACACTGTCATTTTCTTAATTGTTTTCATCTCGGTAGGGAGCATTATCAAATCTTTCAAGCTAAAGCCCAAAAATAGTCACCATTTACACACATGCTGTCTGTTACTCACTTAATCCAGTACCTCATAAAAGCCCATCAGCTCTTCTTCCAAATACTTTGCACAATACTCCTCTCCAAGGCTCTATCATCTCAGTGTTCAGGGTCCTCTCAATGCTTCACAGTCATCAATTATATCAATTGCATCAATATAAACTATACATTTACACTAAGCACATCACTCATCATGCAACCGTCTTCCATATGGTTTTCACACACAGAATCGACTTTGCAAACAGAATCCATGATATTAAAAGAAAAACATAAGTTTTATAACATTATTATTCTCAACTTTCTGTAAGTCCCATGCCCATTGCATGTAACATAAAATCCAAATACTTGATAGTTTCTCTAGTTTTTCCTCTAGTCTTATCTCTTCCTTTCAGTAAGTTTGTCCAAAGCCATCCTTGAGATTTTTCTCCCTCACGGAGACTATGAATCTGCTTCATCACATTGCCACTCCCCTCAGAGCCTTACATTGTTGAAACCTCCTGCTCACCTTAGAAAGTATTTGCTCAACACACCTATCCAATGTCTTGGTATCCATCATGGACACACACCTTTTGCTATTTGTCTTTTCCTCCCTCATTCTCTTTTCCCTCTTCTTTCTCCGTCTTTCTTTGGGTTTTCATCTGTTTCTTGTATTATTCTTCTATTAGAAGTCTCCTTTACCCTGCCCACAGGTACATATTGAGCCCTAGAAGATTTGGCACATAGTACTCCACAAACTTCCCTGAACATACATGCTTAAAATGTTATGAAAGATAGTGTGATTCAATAATATCTGCCTCAGTAATCTTCAAGCCATGGGCTAAATCTGTCCACCATCTATCTGTCTGAGATTTAAAATTTTATTGGATCACAACGATGTGGGCTTGTTTACACATTGTATGTAGTGGCTTTCACACCACAGCAAAAGAGTTGAGTAGGTACAACCAGAACCATAAAGCTTAGGAAGCTACAACTGTTAACTATCTGCTGTTTCCTGAAAGCATTTGTGCATCATCCCTGCAGTGGTACATGCCAAGCCAAGCTGGTATGTAATGTGGAAGGAGTAGGCAGGGACTACCAAGAAGAATTCCTAAGGAGGTGGGGAATTCTCCACCCCACATAACTAAACTGCAAGTCTTATGAGATTTATCCCCCAATCTTCTGGAGTTTGTGTATCTCACCAGCTCTCTAGGGCAAAAGCTTCTTCTGTGTGTCCAGTAAAGCCAGTATGATGTCTGTGAAATGACAGTTCCATCTTATTGCTTTGGAGCATATTGTATATAATCATGGGACAAATCTACCCATGGATATTGCTGTCCATCACACACAAAACTACTTTTTTTTCCAAAATCAAGATAAGAAAAAAAGTTATCTCCAAGTCAACAGCTGAATTCCACATGTATAAGGCCTTACAAATCTATTCTCATAATAATATTTAGTATAACAGCTGTAATGGTATTGCATTGCTGAATTTGTGGTACTCAATAACAACTTAGACTAAATAATACCATTTAGTTTGACTATCATGTCTTTAAAGAAATCAGCTTAGTATTGGAAAATAGATGATGATATTAGAATTACTATCCCCATCATCCTTAGTTTTATAATTGAAGCACTATCATTGCCTATAAAATGTGATAATTAAAAAACATTAGGGACTGGGGAGATAGTTCAGTCAACAAAGTGCTTGGAAAAATAAGCATAATAATTTATATTAAATCCCCAGCACCCAAGTAAAATAAGACAGATATAAAAGCTCCTGTCTGGAACTCCAGCATTGACTGAATAGATTCCAAGATCTCTAGATCCAGTGAGAAACTCAGTCTCAAAAAGTAAGGTGGAAACAACTGTGAACTTCTGACCTAAACATGCATCTATGCATATGAGCATGTGTGTCTTACACACATGCACACAAACTAATTTCCTGGCAGATCCCAGGCAAAAGCACTTTTGTTGTGGAATATTTGTACACTGGATGAAGATATATTGCTATGATTCATATAATAAAAAAACTAAATGGCCAATAGTTAGGCAGGAAAGATAGGTGGGACATCCTGGCAGAGAGAGGAAGAGGATGCCATCATTTAGACACACAGAATGGGAGAAACATAAAAGTCACATGATAGATTGTAGGTTAATATAAATGGGTTTGTTAAATAAGAACTAGTCACAACAAGCCTACGCTAAAGGCCAAGCTTTCATAAATAATAATAAGTATCCATGCCGTTATGGGGAAGCTGGCTGCCCAAAGAAAAATATGATGGCATATGGAACCCATAACCCCTAGACACAAGGAAGCAGTCTAGAGAATATAGCGCCCACATTCCCAGGAGGTAGAGTAATAGATAGTTTTCAGTTGTTCAGTGAGTTACGGAGGTTTCTCATCATTTGGTGGGGGGTTACAAATTTTGGGGTTTTTTTGTCATGGTCAGGTAAAAAAATGAATGAAGATTAGATTCCGTGATCTCTTTCTGAAGGGAAAAAGTGGGATATAGTATAGAAATGATTGGATAAAAAAGGTAGTTGAGTCTACTTTTGAACAATCACTAGTCTCAAATATTTTACACTGGTATGGATTTCTGTATATTGATACAAATTTAAGTTATTTTCGTTATACTGTAATTATGTTTCTACCCCCATTTAAGGTATTGTACCTATGCAGTTCATTTAAAAATGTAATGTAATGTTTGAGTCCTTGAAAGCTATTTAGGACAATTAGAAGAAAATGTTAGTAGTTAGTCATCTATAACAATAAAACTTGTAGTCAAGTTAGATATGTTTTCAAAGTCAAACAGATATATTTTAAATAGAAAAATTGTCTTCAAACACTTCAAAGACCTACAAAATATGGCATTTAAAACATTTTAATAACATAAGGCTTTTCATGGCAGTGAGACACATCTACTCCTGACAGCACCAGTCTACTTCAGAGAAGATTATGGGCATCTAAGAACCTCCATAAGGAGTTTGCTTTCTTTGTGGCAAAAGTCAGCCACTGGGCAAAAAACTGCCTTTGCCTTGATTGCTGACAGTATGCTATCCAAACTAGACAAACAGGGCACAAAAGAAACTGACTACTGAACTTTGCCAAGACAAAGTAAGACAGTCCTTCAAAATTCCTGTCACAGAAAAGTCTGTCAGATACTCTTGGCCAAAGATGGATGCCCCAATGTTGCCTAAGCTAAAGGTAGAGTTTTATTTGGGACCTGGCAGCCCACAGAAAAATATGACTATACACTTTGTGAAATTTTTCACTTGGCTTAGCCTTTTCCACTGTAATCCTTATTGTACAAATTAAAGAAACAGGTGTGTGTTAATCCTCATGTAAAAGGATATTATACTCAGAGATGAAGAAACAATGATGTTGTCCTCTCCATTGATCCATAGTCACTATGAGCTGTTCTCCCAGGACAACATTCATTGCTTTCTCTGTTCTTTCCTGCTCTCATAGTCAAGCCATAATGAAATCTGAGGCTCCTAGTATGGATACCACCTCAATTTCTGCTTGAAATAATTCTCAAGATTCCTAGGAAGGCCCCTTCCTCCAGTGTAAAGGCATTTAAGTGACCATGGACTCTTTGGGAAAACTGGTGAGCTCATATTGCATTATTGCAGCTCTTTCTTCATAGGACCTTCTTAAAACTTATCTTACTGCTCCATTTCTTGAACCAAGTAACCAGATGTATAAATGTTATATTAGGGCCTCTTATAAATAAACAAACACAAATACAGAATTGGATGGTCAAGAGGTTTATTGTTGTGGTTCTATGTATAAGAAGATACTTTAGACTACTACATGAGCTGAACATTGAGAGTAAAAAAAAGGTGTGATGCACAATTAATAAAAACTCAGGGTCAAAACTTGAAGTTCAACCTCAAGACCTGCAAAGCAAAACAGCCAGCCACTGGTTCTTACCTCAAATTCAGTATGAAATGACAATCCTGCCTTCTGGAATCTCAGAATGAGACTGTGTCTGAGAGCTGTCTTACCCCCCCCCATGCGTTCTCCCCCCCCTCGCAACTTATATTTCTCTCTAGGACTGGAATTAAAGGTGTGCATCACTGGGATTAAAGGTGCGTGTCATTGTGGCTACTGGGATTAAAAGTGTATGTTACCACAACCTTGTCTATAAGGCTGACTAGTGGGACTGTTTTACTCTCAGATATTCAGGCAGTGTTTATTTACTAAAATACAATTGAAATGCCACTACAAGGGTGGTTTGGTCTAGTTCCTGAATCCAGTAGAACTTTGAAAATGTTGCAGCCAGGCCAGTGACTGGACCCTGAGTTCAAGTTGCTCCTGGAGGAATCTCACTTGAGCATTAACCCTGTGGTTCCTATGCTCTCACCAACCTGTCACTGATTCATAGCAGACTGAGGGGTTGATCCAAAGGTGTGAGAACTGGGACTGTGGGCCTTTCACACCCCAAAATTTCCTCTGGAAACCTGACTTACTGGTTTCTATGGGGAAAATATTAATACTTTGACTTGATTCCTTTGCCTGTCTCTCCTGAGCACTGCATTTCCCTGCTTCCTTGAGGTTACTGGGATCAGATGATGCAGCAAGGCCTGGTAAAAATATGTCCATTCCAAAGCCCAATCTCTTAAATATCTCTTCTCTTCTTATTTCTGAGGCAATAAATTTGAAATAGAGGAAATAGGGTGTGGTGTATAGGAGAGTTTGGAGGGAGGAAAGGAAAGGGGGGGAGATTATATTATAATCTCCAAAATAAAAGAAGCAAAAAAAATTTAAAAATAAGAATAAAAAAAAGAGTACACATGTTAAAGAAGTCCCATGAGAGAAGAGAGAACTAGTAACATGGTATCTAGTCATGATCTGTGTGATGAGAACAAGCAACGACTCTTGAGTGAATTAAGATTCTGATTGACAGGTGCTTATTTCAGTAATTGGCTTGTACTTTCCCAGCAGTTAGACAAGCATGTTGCTAGAAATAGCTTTAAATAAGCAATTTAAAATCTAATTATATAAACTAGATATGTAACCCAGTATTAAATTACTCCTCGCCTAGCACATGCGATTAAACTTGGTATTACTACCAGTAGGCCAAATAATAAAGTAATTTTAAGGCTTAACTTTGATAACTTAGATAGAACCTTTATATCAAATGTTTGATAGGTAGATTGAATAAAAATGAGCTACTCAAAAACACCAAATGAGTTCTCATTCTTTTGAATGATATTCTAGAGCCTATACTTAGGATGTAAGGATGCTTGTCATGAGGATAATAACCTGAGTTGGATTCCTGGAGCCCATACGGTGAAAGAAAAAAACCAATTCCTTCAGGTTTCTCTTACACCTACATGCACACAGTGTTCACACACATACACTAAGTGTGAAAAATTGAAAATGATGGCTCTTCTATCAAACACAGCCTGGCTATTTCAAACAACTGGGTGAAATTCTCAGTAAATAATATGTCATCTATTTTTGTTTCAATTTCCTATACAAATTATTTGAGATCAACTTGCAAAATTATCACTCACTAGTACTTTCTAAAAAATGTTTTCTGACATGGTAAATGGCTACAGTTTCTACATAATATCCAAGATACACTGTGCCAGAGCAAAAAAAAATAGCATTTTAAATTCCTTTTCACACTTTTTCCTAATATGGTAATGCAATAGCTTTGGCCTACTGCCAGCTTCCACAATGCCAGGTATAAACTGTGCTTAGTGTTGCAGGAGTGTGGATGGTTACAGGAAAACCTCCATTCCGTAAGACACAATCAAATTTATCCCCAACCTGCTTAGCCTTTAATATGGAATGACTGAATCATTTTTACACAATTCATGAATCTAAGAAGAGAACCTCAAATCACATGTGAAGACATGTAGAGTGATTTGTAATCACCTGAAAATCTACTGGGCTGCACCTGCCCAGAAAAGCAAGATCTAAACATTTTGCAGGTTGTCAAGATTAGCATGTGGTCACCATGACATGAGAAGCACACAAGCTGTTATTTCATTATTCCACTCATTTAGAAGTTCTAGGCCTTTCTCATTAATTCACCTAAAAACACAAATGCAAGTTAATTCTCATCATGTTTCAGTTTTAGCAATTTCTTCTAACAATTTCAACTACATTGACGAGCCAATTACAGCTTAATATGTCTACATTTCTTTAATTTACTGTTTATATATACTGAGTGCCTAACAAATTACAGACAATGCTGCAAACACTGAAGATCCCTCAAGTAAGACAAGCACAAATCCTTTCAGTAGCTAAAGGGACTAATTATGAAAACTAAATAAATAAAAGTAAAGAAGAAATAAACAAATACATTAGTTAATAACTACTTTGAAAGAAATACAATCGGGTGTGAAGAGAGAGTGAGAGAGAATAGTGAGTTTACTTTTGAATGTGCACCTCTGCTGTGCCAGACTGCTTGCAGGTGCCCCTCCTACCACTCTGCTTCCATTCCCCCAGGGACTGTAAGAACCTTGCTGCTGGCCTGGATATCCTCTTTTCTGTGGATTCTCTCAGCCCTCCCTTCCAGATTCCTTTGTATCAACTACGATAACTGGAAACTCTTTCTACCTAGGACCCCAGTAGCCACACTGGACCTGACTCTGTCTTTTCTTCTAGCCAACATCTATTCCTCTCTGCCACCTACCAAGCTGCAGAAGCACTCCCTACTGGCAACCCAAAGCCACACTTGTCTATGATCCAGAGAGGGCAACAGAAACCAAGGACCAGAACACACACCCAACAAAGACAAGACCAGATATCAATACTATACCTAGAGTCAACTCAGTCATCCTAATCCTAATGCCCGGACACAAGTGCAAACTGCAAATGTGAACAGCCAAGACAATGTGCCTCCACTGAACCCAGTAGCCCTGAGATATGCAATATAGCTGAAGCACAAAGCAAGGGCTTCAAAATAGTAATTATGTATGTTCAAGGACCTTAACGATATTAATAAATTCTTCAATGAAGCCTGTGAAAACATAAACAGTGGAATGAATTAATGAAAATGGTTCAATACATGGAAGTAGAACTAGAATCACTAAAGAAAGCCTAGAGACAAAACTGCAAATGAAAAATGAAGTCAAACAAAACCTCAGAAGTAAGCCTCACCAACAGAGTACAATAAATGAGAGAATCTCAGGCATTGAAGAAAACAGAGAAGAAATGGATACCTCAGTCAAAGAAACTGTTGTACCAAAATAAAGAAAGAAAAAGAAATAAAGAAACCAGGCACAAGTCATTCAGGAAATTAGGGACACTGTAAACTATGAAAAGACAAAATATAAGAATAATAGGAATAGAAGAAGGAAAAGAAATCCAGGTCGAAATCACAGAAAATATTTTCAGCATCATAGAAGAAAATTTCCATAACCTAAAGACAGATCCCTAGCAAGGTTCAAGAAGCATACAGAGCCAAGTATACATGCCCAGAAAATAAATTTCCTGCAACACATAACAATCAAAACACTAAGTGTACAGAAGAAAGAATATTTAAATCTGCAAGGGAAAAATACAAAGAAACAAAAAACAGATCTACTAGAATATACTGGACTTCTCAATGGAGATCTAAAAGCACAGATGTTCTACAGACTCTGAGACCACAGATGGTAGTTCAGATGACTATACCCAGCAAAATCTTCCATAACAATAGATGGAGAAAGAAAAATGTTCCATGATAAAGCCATATCTAAGCAATATCTACAAACCCAACGCTCCAGAAAGTACTAGAAGGAAAACTCCAACCAAAAGAAACTAACCACACCCCCAAAACCACAAGGAATAAATAATCCCAAACCAGTAAATGAAAAGAGAGGAAAAATCTCACACCGTAACAAAAAATGAAATATAACAGGAACCAAAGAAGCTGTGTCTAATTAACAACCACTTGCAAAAGAAAAGTTAGGTTTCTCCAATGCAAGTTTTACTGGGTATATACATCATATGTAAAGGAGGCCCCATGCCCAGCCAAAGATAATCAACACACAAAAAAAGGTTGTTTTTGTAGATGTTTTTTGTCTCATACTACTTTGTTGGATAATTTTTTGTCTTACTGGCATTTTGTTTATATGTTATAGTTTCCAATTTTATGTGTTTAAGGTGTGTGTGTGTGTGTGTGTGTGTGTGTGTGTGTGTGCATGTGTGTGTTTCTTGGGTTTTTTTAGTGTTTTTAAGTTTTTTTAATTTTCCTGTTTATAAAGAGAAACAGAAGGAAAGTGTGGAGTTGGATGGGTGGGGAAGTCAGGAGAAAATGGGAGGAAATGACAGAGAACTATGATCACAATATATTGTATACATTTTCAATAATAAATAAATAAATATGCATGTCGGGAATAGTATACCCTGAAAGAGACAGTTTTGCTGGGACCAGGAAATGGACAATAAGGAGACCCCCAGGGGAGCCAAGAGATCTCACAGGAGAAATGTAAATCTGTAGATTGATGAGCCCCAGCAAGGCTAATCCTAGAACCTATCTCACTAAGAAAACAGAGATGATTAAGGAGAGGAGAGTCTTTACAGAGAGTTTGTATTTTCAGACAGGTTTGTGACTTTTATATAAATCTTGAGTTTTATTCTCAGTAACTCGAAGAACCACCGGAGGGCTTTGAGAAGTGTGATACAAAGTGATTTATATTTCCAATTTGAGGGAGTATTTTGTGGAGGTTCATAAATGAAAGCCAAATTTCAAGTGCTTACTGGAACTACTAAAAATATGTAACATAAAATTAGATTAGAGAACTCTCCATCTACAGTAGTACTTATTCCTTTGGACATATGACCAGAGTAATTAATAGTCTATTTAGCTTGATTGACATCTACAATTAGTGTCTATGTTCTTATAAGAAGACTGGAATACTTTGAATATTTCCCCCAAGATCTTATTAAATACACAGAAATAAACCTGTGTGTTCTGTCCATCTCTTTTTAAGTCTAAACAAACTGAAAACCCTTGTTTCACAAGAATTAACAAGAAGAAGAAAGGAAAACAGAGATGAGGAGAAAGTGAAGGTCTAGGGATTGGAAGAAAAGAAAGGATTTCAAATCACGCTTTCCTGTCAGTACAAACATATGTCTACCTGTGTTTACTGTTTTCTGTTGTTTACTTTTTTCCAAAATTGGATAAGGTATTATTAACAAGAGTGCATAATACTGCAGTAGAAAATAAACAGAAAGAAGAGAGAAAATAAAAACAAGGTAAGAACTAGGAAGTAAAGGCAGGACCAAAAAACAAAAGAATCAAGTTAGGAGTCTGACTTCCTCGCAGGTAGATCCTGTGAGCTATGCACCAGCTTTTACAAGCTAGGTATTCAGAGGAAAGTAGAAAATGATCTTTTGACTGTCCAAGAAACCAAACCAAGAGCTAAATACAGAGACCACAGTCTCCATAACACTGTGTCAATGAGATAATGAGATAGCTATACTTTGTCCAGATCAATGAGAAAGTTGACTACAGAAGTTGTCTTTCCTCTCTAAACAGATTGGAAATGACAGTGAGTACTGTTTTATTTTAAAGTAGACAAATAATGGAAAATAGAAATGAATTTTCAACAAAAAAATTAAAGAGTAAAGAAAGACAAGGAAGTTGACAGCCAATTCAACACTTCAGAGAAATACCCGCAAGGATCTTCTCTATTGAATACAGAAGATGTGGGATTCACAGGCATCAAGCATATAAGGACAAGTGTAAGAGACAGAGAGAAAGAGAGAAAGAGAGAGAGAGAGAGAGAGAGAGAGAGAGAGAGAGAGAGAGAGAGAGAGAATGTGTGGAAGGGAGAGAGGGAGGAAGGGAGAGAAAAGAGAGGGAGCATGGGAGGGAAGAAGGGACCAATGGAGGGAGAAAGAAAGAAAGAAAGAAAGAAAGAAAGAAAGAAAGAAAGAAGGAAGGAAGGAAGGAAGGAAGGAAGGAAGGAAGGAAGGAAGGAAGGAAGGAAGGAAGGAAAACCGCTAAAATTCAGTACTAAAAGAGGCAGGGGCCTGGGTTGTGACTCATCAGTGGAATACCTATCTAATGTGCTCTGAGAGCTCGAGGCGTCAGTTATTTAACTCCACCCCCGTGGACTACTAGTCCTCTATTACTACTAGTCCTCTATTACTAGTCCTCTATTACTAGTCCTCTATTACTACTAGTCCTCTATTACTAGTCCTCTATTACTAGCTTGATTCCTTTCTCTAAAGTCTAAAATCCCACTGTATGAAGAGCATCTAATGGAGTGAGGGCAATGTGACTTAAAATCCAGTTCCAAGTCCAAGAAAATTATTGAGTCAGATGTAATCCTACTCTTCCTGCCCAAACCTTGGGCAGCCACAAACATACCAGGATGCAAGAGGCTTGGGGTGTTTCTCACTGGGAAACTGGACAAGTTTGTTCTAGTTTATTTGACTTACACTTCCACATGACATCCCTGAGGGAATTTGGGATAGCAAATCAAACAGGAACCCGGAGGCAGAGGCGGAAACAGTGACCAGCAGAGGCGGAAACAGTGACCAGCAGAGGCGGAGAACTGCATATTGGCTTGCTGTCTTGCTTCTGCTCAGCTTGCTTCCTTACACAGCCCAGAACTACCTGCTCAGGGGTGGAACCACCGACAGTACGCTGGGCCCTTCTCCTTCAATTAGGTTTCAAGAAAAGACCCACAGACATGCTCACGGGTGAAATGCAGGGGAAGCAAAAACCAATAATAGCTATCACAGGGCCCAAACTAAAGTACACCAAAATAAAAGCAAAAACACAAATACTTATTTAACAAATAGTCAGGTTCTGATATTTTTCCTCAGTAAAAGCCAAACTGCCTTATACCACCCAGAAACCACCCATGTGATCAAGGCTTGTTATTTACTTCCTTGTGTTTAAATATGAATAGGGGTATGTGTATTGCCAAAATTGCTCACAAAAATCTCACATAAAAGATAAGGGAGGAAAGGACAAAAAAAATAGAGAGACAAAGCAGAGAACAAAATGTCAGAACTTTATAATATCCCGAGGAAAGAGAAGATATTATGAACAAAAAGAGAACTTTGTTTTTTCTTAAAAGAAAAAAATCAGAGAATAAGAAAAGTTTTGAGATATTGATAAAATATCTTATTTAAAAATTGAAGACTGAAAATAAGGAAACTATTAAGAAAGTATAATAAGATTCCAAGTAGATAGAAATAAGGCGGAAATGAATTTTTACTCTATTGAGGACACTAAGCAACCAACCAACAGGGGTTTCTGAAGGAGAAAACAAAGAGGGGAAATGTTCCCCCAGACTGAAAACATACAAGAAAATTTCTTAAAACATAAGAATATTAAAATCAGAGCTGGAGAGATGGCTTAACAACTGAAGGCACATATGTAGTCATGAAGGCTGGCGTTTGCATCCAAGTACCTTGGCATCTCAAAATCTCCTCTAACTTCCTCCTAATTTTTCTCTTCTTCTCCTCCTCTTCCTTCTCTTTCTCCTTGTCCTCTTCTGGCTAGATTTATTTTGTCTGTTTATGTGTGTCTGTGTCAGTGTATGTGAGCCTGTTTGTTGATATCCTCTGCCCCTTTCTGGCTCCCATGACCAGGCATGTATATCAGCAAACTCCTGCACACACATTCACACAAACCCACGTATGAAATGAATAACAGATGGATATATGATACATAGGCAGACATATGATAGATAGGTAGGTAGGTAGGTAGATAGATAGATAGATAGATAGATAGATAGATAGATAGATAGATATTCTAGCTAGAGGTAGGAAGAAGAGGAGCAAACAGAAGAAGATTCAAAGGGAGAAGGGCCCCTGGGTAGGAGCACTTTAAAAAAAAAATCTAGTTAAAAGATATTACCATAAAATTTTATGTCAGTAAAGATAGGAAGGAGAGTCAAAATGTATATATACACACACACAGAGAGAGAGAGAGAGACAGAGACAGAGAGAGACAGAGACAGAGAAGACAGGAGAGAGAGAGACAGAAACTTGACTTTACAAAGGTTTTGAAATAAACAAGAGTACTAGAGTTCCAGAGCTGGGAGACAGAAGACAATTGCTATGGTTTGGTTATAGTTTTCCCCACCTGAATTCACATCAGAATTTTATTTCCATTCTGTGATATTAAGAGAGTGGACACTTACTTGAACCATGACTTTATGTGTAGGATCCTTGGGAGGTGATCAGAGCTAGATGTGGTCATCAGAGTATAGGCTCATGATTGAATACTGGAGTTTTATAAGAGGGAAAGACGTGATAACACACATGTATGTTTACTGTCTTTTGTCAGGTGGTGCCTTTCTCTGTCCTGCAATTCTATAAGCAAGAAGACTACCATGGAATTCAGCCTCTTGATTCTGGGTCACCAGGACTGTGAGCCAACATAAACCTCTTTAAAATGTATACCCAGTATGTGTAACTGTATTATTAGCTGCAGAAAATGGAATAGTGATGAACTAATGCATTCAAATTTTTGAGGGAAAGTGATTTCCAAATTAAAATTTAATGAAAACATTCATCAAGTATGAGTACAAAATGAAGATACTTTCTGAATGCAAAATACACCTTTTCAATTAACAATCCACTAAGGAAGCATACTGTAAAACATACTTGGACTGAAAAGCAGAAAAAGCAAAAGAAAAGAGGCATAGGAGTCCCCCCAGAAGAGGATTGCATGTACAGCTCGAACACAGATAAATTTCTGAATAATAAAAGTGTGACTAAAGTGACAGCTCAGGTTTCTTAGGAGGACAATCCCTCCACACAAAATGGCAGAGAGAAATTAACTCCAGAAAACAGTCACTGCTCAAATAGGAAATGTGCGAGAACTGTTTTACCAATGGCATAGGATCAGCCCACGTATTTGAAATATGAACTGTATTTATTTGAGAGAAATGGAAACACACAATACATCAATACATGTGCATAAGTGCTTATAGATTTTTATGTATGATAATTATAAACCACAAATAAACCAAATATATTTAATGGATAAACACATGAATTGATATTTATACAATAGAATAATACAATTACTAATGAATAGAACCACTTGGATTGGCATTAATCACATCGTGCCAGCAAAGAAAGTCAATTTCAAAAGTTATAGATCACATAATTCCATTTATATACCCTTGAAATAACAAATCTATAGAAATAGTAAAGATTAGCAGTCTTTAGATTAAGACTGAGGCTGGAGTGTGATTATAAGAATAAATATATGGTGTTTTTAACAGTTAATGGAACAACCCAGTGAAGTGATTATGGTGGTGAACACAATGCTACAAATATATAATATAATCTCATAAAGGACTACACTAACAGCAAACTACAAGTCCTAAAATTAGAATTTTTAGTTATTAGAGTTAAAGAGGTCTCTAGTTAATATGATTATACTTTCTAGTATCGATTTCCTGGAATAGATCATTGCATTATCAAAATATTACTCCTGAATAAAACTAGAGTACTATAACAAACTCTGTTGTAAGAACTTCAATAAACTACTTCCAGGATTTATAAATCAGTCAGTCTGAGAGTCATGATTATAGCAATCTCCCTGGGAGATTCTCATGAGCAGGTACATCTGAAATCCCCTTATTTATAGTATGATGTTCTCAAGATCATTTGGCACTGAAGACAAGAGCAGGTTTCACACAATTTCCTACAATGCACCTCATTGCAAACTAAAAGCATCGTGCCAAAGCACAAGATACACACTTACCAAAAACCAACGAAACATTCTGTCAAGCCCCAGCCAAAATCAGATGGTTTCAACTTTTTTGAGCAGCAACCCATAAGCATTATGTGTTATCCTTCAATTCTCATAATACATTTAATGTTGCTATTAAGGGCAGATGATCATGATTTGAAATTAAACTAGGTCAAAAGTAAAAATATTCTAGAGATTGCTACCAGAAAAGTAGATATCCTGCCTTCAAATGAAATTGAGCAAAACAAAGTCTTTGAGCCAAGATTTTACTAGATGACTTATAAAATAAAATGAGCAGCTGAAGCCTTAAGCATTAGTTTTTAATTATCAGAAATCTAAAATTCAGTTTATCTTAGTGAATATCTATTGCAGTCAGTGAGCTAAGTTCATAAAGAAATAAGGTGCTCAACATTTCTGTATGATTTAGTTAACAACTTCTATTATATGAACTTTTTTACTTTCACGAAAGGAATAACTATGCCTATTTTCTCTCAGTTGCTTTGTTTAATTGAATTAATGTATCACCATCATAATACATTTTAGCACCTGAAGCCATCTTGAAAGTATCCAAGTATTTTTAAAACCATAAAAATTGATGTAGTGCTTACAGCGGATTGTAGTACAATTAAACTGAGGGCAGAGAACAAATGAAATAATTGAACCAATAAAATGGGCTGAAGAACTGGAGAAATTTTTATTGCAATAATTCCCATAATCACTAAGACTTGTATTGATCTTCAAATAAGAAGGCTGTATCTTCATGAAAGTAACAAATTATTTGGAAAAAATTCAAAGGTCAGTCATATTTTCCTTGTAGACATGTCTATATATATATCCATCTATATAAAATTTTGAAAACATAAAAAGAACACATGTATAGCTAATTAAAAGAAAAACTAGTGACCTTTAGGGTTGAAAATACCATCTGGATCGTTTCAAGCTTATGAGACACCAAATATAGGACTAAGAAGCCTAAAGTCTGAAATACACAAACACAAGTCTTAGAAGTTTCAAATCTAAAAACAAAACAAAACTCAGTACGGCTTGATTGGCATTTGTCGTGTCCCACTGTCACATTGCTTCCTAGAAGGGAGAAGGGGTTCTCCACATTTCTCCAAGAATAGAGCTCTGTAAGCATGAACACTAACCTTTGCCTGTCACTACAGACATTTCAATTTCCACTGCAGAGGATACCAGAGTGAGCAGACGCACCCTAAGGCCTGAACAGCTACGTGAAGGAGATATATGAAGCTGAGCAGAGATCAGCAATGTTTGAATTACTGAGTAAAAAACTATGTTAAATAATCCTGCTACTTAAGATTTCTGGTATAATAGTATAAAAAACAGTATTTTTATCAAAGCCAAAAAAGGGAGGTAGTTACTCGTTGAATAAGTTTTCTTTCATTACTAAAGATGGAACCTAGGACATTCATGTGTGGCAATTGTTCTGTGACCAAGCTATAGCTCTGGTAAGTCACTGAATTCTAAAGTTGATGAAGAAAAAGAGTATTAGTATAATTAAGAAATGTAGTTCAAAAAACATTTTTAAAATCTGATCCATTATATGTCTTTATTGTAATCAATGGCAGTCAGTAGTCCTTGAAGCTAGGCACTTTGAGAAATTATAAAAAGCAGTAAACTTAACCCCCCAAAAATCAGTTTTACTTGTTTCATTTAAGTGACTGAGATTTCAGATCAAGAGGAAAATATTATCAAGACAACTTGGCACCCATGCAAACAATAGAGCCATGGCCTGAAGTTCACTAGGAATCTTAGCTGTAAGCTCTATATTAAGCACTATAAAAAGCAAAGAGCTCTTATTTAAAATGATCAGCTCTGGAAATATACATACAAGTAACATCATATAAACTGAACAGGTTGTACTTATGTATTTGGGGAAATGCATGTATATACATATATGTATATATGTATATGTGTATGCATGTAACAACATGCATATATGCATGTATACATGTATATACGTATGTATGTAACAACAATTCATGGAAAAAGAGAATGGATTTAAAAGAGAGCTAGGAGGGGTATATGGGAAGGAAATAAATGGTTTTAAAAAATAAAACAAAGTCTTTAAAGAGACAGAGTACAATCATAGATTAAAGGAATAAAGATAATAAGAAAAGCCACATAAAATGGAATATACAAAGGGAGTCTGGATTATGTATATTATTGTGTAATTTTTTGACTGTGAAGAAGCAAAGTACAGAGAGACATTTCATTGTATGAGCTGCTAAGCTAAACCAGCATATATGTTCTAAAGGTATCATGATTTCCAAATATGGATCTAAGGATATGTTGCTTTGGAAAAGAGGTTCTGCTTTTGTTTACACAGAAAATGAGAACCCATGAATTAATTCTAGGCTAATATGTTATTATGGACCAAGACCCCTGAAAGGTTGTCATGAACACCCCCCAAAAATTACTTTGCCCAACTGCTGACTGAGATGAACTTAGCACACAGGATACACCATGAAAGACCTGTTTAACAGCACCCCCAATCAGCAAGAAGTAGTCTAGAGAACTATGCCCAAATTTCCAAATACTGTTTATAAATGTTTCTTTACATTTAAAGGGGGATATGCTATAGAGATTTTCATTGGTATGGATCATGGTTTATTGATATAAATTTAAGGTCAACTTTGTTATATTCATATTTCTGTTGTTGATTAAGGTATTGTGTTTGTATACAATAAAATGTAATGTATAATTAAGAAATATAGGTTAATAGATATTCATCTATAATAGGCAAGTTTCTAGTCATGTTAGTTAGGTTTTCTAGATGTACAGAGATGTATTTCAGATGGATAGGCATTCTTCAAACCTTTTAATGACTACAGAATATGGCATTTAAAATGTTTTAAGAACTTAAGACTTATCATGACAATGAGACATATCTGCTCCTGGCAGCACCAATTACTTCAAGAGGAAGATAGGCATCAAAGAGGCTCCTTATGGAGTTTGTTAGCCATTTGGGCAAGACACTGCTCTTGCTTTGACTGCTTGATGGTATTCTGTGTAAACTGGACATGCAAGATCCACAGAGAAATGACTGCTGAACTTGCCTAATGGTGAGATGATTCCTCAGGGGTTCCTGATTCATGAAAGAGTCTGCTAAACATTCTGCAGGACACAGAAGAAAGTGACTGAAAAACTGCCAAAACAGGCAGAACTGTCTTTAAAATTTCCTGCTTCATGGAAATGTCTGCTGGATACTGTGAGCCTGTATGATGAATATGGATGCCCCAACAGTACAGAAGAACTTTGGGTGACTGTCCAGGCAGCAAGATGTTTCTGTCAATTCTAGCATTTTGGAAGTTGCTTACAATGCACTTCCTGTTAACTTAGGTAATATTATATCCTTCTGGAGCCTTTGATGATGTTGAATATTTATAGTTATAGTTTTCCTTAGTTATGATTAAAGATAAAGTAGACATAAACATTGTAACTGTAATTCTTGTTTTATACCTGTTTTGTTATATGTAATTTTACTATGTTAAAGTTAAAGGGGAGGTAATGTGGAATTCACCTCTGTATGCTATGAATACCACTGGTGAATAAAGGAACTGCCTTGACCTGTTTATAAGGCAGAACTTAGATAGGCGGGGCAAACTAAACTGAATGCTGGGAGAAAAGAGGCAGATTAAGGGAGAAGAAATATAGCCCCTCCAGACACAAATGCTGGAACTTTACCAGGTAAGTCACAGCATTGTGGCAATACACAGATTACTAGAAATGGGATAAATTAAGATGTAAGATTTAGTCAATAAGAAGCTAGGGCTAATGGGCCAAGCAGTCATTTAAATAATACAGTTTCTGTGTGATTATTTCAGAGCTGAGCAGCCGGGAACCAGCAAGCGACCCCCTAACAACAAAACTTCCCCTTTTCAATTCTATTTATTCATTTAAACAATATAAATTGGCTTTCACCTGTTATGCCTGCGCTCAAAAATAAACTAAGATGGAAATATTTATTACAAACTAGACAGTAGGGTAGGCATTTAGCAATCTCTAGTTTATGCCCTTATACTTATCCAACAGTAGTAAAGTCAGGTATGAATGTATAACATGAGTTCTATCTCATGTGCAAGACACAGTAGCAATTACAATGGATAAATAGCCAGACAGTAGTAAAGCAGCAAGACAGGGATTTTCAAACCTTGATTCACTTTTTAATCATTGGGGCTTTTAATATATAGGTGTAATGTATAAACTAATTCCAACATAATTGGACTAGAATAGGAAAATAAGGTGGGTTTTTTATTTTGTTTTTTAATCTTAAGAATTCCAGTATTTATCCAGCATTGTAGTTTGGGCTGTTGAGATGGCTCATTGAAAAAAGCACTTGCCATGCAAGACCGGCAACCCGAGTTTGGTTCCCAGAGCAAACATAAAGGAGAGAATAAGCTTCAAATATGTTCCTCTGGCCTCCAAATATATGCTGTGACATGTGAACACACACACAGTCAAATATAAGCTTTGAAACAATGAATAGGAAAGGGGAGTAGTTGTATTTACATTAATCTAGGTCCTGAAAATATTTCTATAAGGGACAGGGATATGTCTGAGGACACCTTTCACTGAAATTTAGTTCAGTGTGGTAATATGAACATAATCCAGGAAATCACACTTCGGACTAAACAAAATCATGACACTTGTGAATGTTTATCCGTGTACTTTCGTTCTGAAATTCTTCCAATTTCCATATTTCAAAGGCTAGTTCAAGTCTCTAAGGGATGACTTTGAAAGGAATATGAATTGCAAGATGTTCCAAGAGCTGCATTTAAAAGCACTTTGCACAATAAGTCAAGTCATGGAGTCAGAGCAATCCCTATCAGTGGATGGATGGGCAAACAAAATGTGGTATATACATTATGGAGTACTGTTTAGCTGTGAAAAAAAACAAAAATATGCATTTTCCCTCATATGTGTAACTTATGTATGTACATTCACATATAAATATACATAGGCATATAACAACTAATGGAAAAAGTGGTCATGATTTTGTAAAAGATCAATAGGGAATGTGTGGGAAGGTTTGGAATGAAGAAAAGTAAGGAGAAAATGATGCAATCATAATCCCTAAAATAACTAATACTAAAGAACAAAAGTAAATAAAGACAATAAAAGGGAGAAGGATAGAAATGAGAATATTAGGAGAAGGCAGGGTGATCAGAGGAGGAGGGACCTAAGCAGAGTGAGTACATTACGTACATGTGTGAAAATGTCATAATGAAATTCATTAATTTATACAATTAGTATACTCTAATAGAAGGAGACGAAAGGAGAAATTTTCTGAAATTCCATGCCTGACCAGAAACAGTGGCCCAGTCAGATCTTCCTAGACATCACAATGCCAGGAAACCACAGTTTTGATGAGAAGATTTCACAGGTGACTATAGGTCTAGTATTTGGGTCTCTTGCTCAGTTCTCCTCAGTAAAAATCTAGTTTAAAATGACAAAATGACAATTGAACTAAGCCTATAAGAGTACCTCTATTTAAGTTATCCAGAGCTAGATGTACCACATGTCATAAATGTGGCACAAACATTGTGGGCGTAACCAATCACTATCTGGATTTAAAGCATACTCCATGAGATGAAACTCATGCACATTCTGTTATTATTGTCCTGCTAAAGCTACATAGCAATAACATATCTCAAATGACATTTTGCCATTCCTATAGATCAGTGTCTTGCTGAGCTATCATCAGAGATGCCTACTCCAGCAGCAGATGGGTCCTCACACAGAGATACTCAACTGGACAATGTACAAATAATGATTTTAGAACACGGAGTCTTAAATGTTATGTCTTCATCAAAAGCCTCCCCTCAGGGCTCAGGGGACTGTGTGGAAGAGGAAGCAGAAAGATCACAAGAGCAAGAGAAGATGAACAGCACCAAGGAAACAGTGTCTTCCCGACACCGTTTGTATGTACTGATGCATGTGACAACTCACCAAGACTGTGACAGCATTAACAGACACCAGCACTGAGACGGCACATGAGTTTCCATGCCTAACCAAGATGTTATCTCCCACTGACATCTACTGGCAAAGGAAAATTTACATTTCTCCAATGACGTCTTCCTAGGTATATTAACCACATTGCAGGACAGGCCCCTTGCCCAGGAGTCAACACAGAGAGAACTTTATGGTACTTACATTGACTCTTTGTTTCATAAAACTTTGTTAGAGCAATTTTTTTATCATGCCGGTCTTCTGCTTGTATGTTATTATTTCCAGTTCTGTGTTTTTATGTGTATGTGTGTGATCAGAATATATTTTATGAAAATATTTTTTCAATATAACATATTTTAAAGAAGAAAACCATGCTATATAAACACCATGTAGTTCTATTTGGTGGTAAAAAATAAAATCTTGTCATTTGTGATAACATGGTAGAATCCTGAAGACATTATGTAAAATAAAATGTCAGCCAATCACATTTATATGCAGAATGTAAAAATAACAATAATCTAATAGAAAAGGCAGACCAGTGGTTAGTAGAGGCTGGAGGACTAAGGTGAGAAAACTGGCTATATATCATTCAAAGGACACATAATCAGAGATAGACAAGAAGAATAAATTCAGCAGATCTACCCTGCAGTGTGGTAACAGCAATAATGATGATACCGTGTATTCTTGAAGAATACTGACAGTAGACATTACATGTTGTCACTACAAAAGTGACATCAATGGGAGGCTGTTCTACATTAACTAGCTTAATTTACTCCATGATATATCATGTTGCATGTTGCAAGTCTATACCATTTATGTCTATGTAAAATAACTTTTAAATAAATAAATGTCTTGAGGTACCATTCTTTGTAGGTAACAAAAACAGAGTTGTTAAAAGAGAGTTTTAAACTATAAATTTCAGTCATAGAATAGAGATTGGAGAGGTACATGGTTTTTTTCTTTATGGTTTTAAAAATAGCAAACTGGGTAATTATTTGACTACTGTCATTGATGAGTTTGGCATTGGCTCCTATGAGCTCTTTCCATTTTTCCTGTCTATTTCTATAATTCTCCTTTATAAAATCACTCATGTAGAACATACTTAACAATGAGATAGGACCATTTTCTAAAGAGATATTGGAAGGTAAGAAATTCACTAGTCAAGTAATTATAAGCAGAAAAACATCCAGGTAACTCAGAACCTTGGCATGCATTTTACTAAATGAACGGAATACATTTATCATATTTACCGAAAGGGCCAGTTCTTTGAAAGTATTTTGTCAATAAGAGTAATGAGTAAGACATATGGCTTTAAAGGCAAAGCAAAACAAAACAAAAAACTGAGGGTCTCTTTTGATCATTTTTTTGTAAACCATAGGCAAGATCTGACAGCTACAAAATAATGCAATCTGGTTTCCACCAGAACATAACAAGGGCGCTGAACCTCTCTTTAGGGTTTTTTATTTCAGTTTTCTAGTTGCCCAGAGATTACTATTGATGGTGGCATCTTCTGGAATAAAGGATAGCAACTGATACTCCTCTGTAGCAGGAGGTAATATCAATATGACAGCCCAGGTCCCTGCAGAGACAGCAAAAGTGTTTTCTCAAGCTGTTGCTGAAATCCATTTTGTCTAATTTTCACAAAGAACATGATGGTTTTGTTTCCCTGACAACACTCTTGAATGTGCCTGACCTTCATCCTTCTTCCTCTGGTCTACTTCCAAAAAACAATCCAACCCCACAAATCAATCTTTTCATCCAATGGGCAGTCACAAAGAAAGATGGACAAATGTTTATCTGATTATCAAGTATATATTGTATTGAAGACTTTGAAGATAATAAATATTTAGATTTAAATATTTAAATATTAATATTTAGATTCCCCATCCCTTTGGTATAGGAAGAATGTGACTACTCCTTTCCACAAGAGCAGAGATATTTCACAAATATAGGAGTTTGTTGCTGTTGTTTTCAACACTGGCTAAGAACATTGTATTGTATAAATATATTATATGTGTACAAAAACATACATTTGAGAAGGACTGAAAGCCAAGTCTATTGACTCAGAAATTGCCTAACAATGGTAGAGTGGTTCTGGAGAACTTAGATTAAATCTATAATATATTGTTTCTTTAAAATCTGGTGGAAAACATATGACGAGGTGGCCTGTTTATGTTATGATGGGTGTTTCCATGTTATTCTTTTGTTTATAGACTTTAGGTCTCAAAATTAGTAAAGGAAGACTATTACCTAATCAGAGTTCCATTATGCATTCCTCTTTTGAAAGAAACACTTGCAATTAGAACATTCATCCATGTTCAATTAGCAGTTTTCATCAGAGAAATTTTCACCAGGCATTAATCAGTTCAAGATCACAATGTTAATGGCACTAGTAACCCTACTTTATTTTTTTTTACTTTTTTCCCAAAAAAAATAATTATTGGGGGGAAACTACAAAACATTTACAGTACAATGTTTGCAGTACAATTTGTAGTGAACTGATCCCAAAATATATGACAACTCAAGTTGAATTGCCTTGTTACATTCAAAATCCTTCTTCTGTCACAGTAGTCCAGACTACACACATGGGGCTCCAACCATACCTACATACACACTAAACGCCTGCTCATTCATCCGCCATCCAGTAAGGACTGGGAGACATTTCCTGCCTTTTTACATTGAAAAATAATAGGACAAGTTTTGGATTGTCATGAAACAAGACATATTCACATACTACAGACCATTTCAGCACTAAGATGGCCTCTTCACTTTATAGCTATATTTTTAAAAATGTGATAAAAATCTTTAGCTTTTGTGCAAGTGAGCCCATATGATATTCAAATTCTCTCAAGCACTAATAAAATATTTATTTGTTTGAGGAAGATTTAAGCCAAGTTCGGGCTCTATGAACATACTGAGATCATTTCCCCATTGTTGCTGCTTGTCTTTATACTCAATGTCACAGTTGAACTGGTGTAATCCTGCTTTTAAATATATACACTAATATTCAAATTCATGTCTAAGTGCCCCATATATCTGATTGACTACAAACAAGAAAAGCCTTAATACATGCACAACACCCTCCATGTACTCTTATAGGCATGTGAAGGAGCTGGAATAAACATATTATGAGTTATACGTGTCTGTCTTTTATGGAAATGAAGAAAAATTCCCTCCAAAGTAACCCAGATATTTGGCTATTTTGATCTTTTATGAGCTATAGAGCAAAACACAGGAACTGGCAAGCATTGTAAAGGGCAAAACAAAGTTATTTACTTAAGAAATCATAAAAAGCATTATCATATATACATACATCAAATAGTAACTGTACAGAAATACTTTGAGTCTATATTGTTTATAAGAACTTTGAAAAATATATTATAAAATTATTGATGACTGTTTACTTGGGGCCCATGAATCATATCCTGTAATATTATACAATTGTGAATTGGTCAGGGTTTTTAAGACTTATTCATAATTCCACTTCCTTTTTAAAAATAAATTACCATTTCTACTTTGAGACTGTCTCTGAATTTGGCCTATCTCTTGATGTTAACACCAGGCACATATGTTGATGTCCCCAAACATGATGACAGCAAACAATAGTAGGTTTATAAAATGAAAGCCGGAGAGGGAATCTTTTCAAAACACAGCAGGGAAAATCGCCTGAAATAAGATAACTAGCAGATGCTCCAGAGAGTGGAAGGCATCTGCAAGCAGTTAGTGGAACAGAGAACGCTGAAGGAGTTTCCCTTTGCCAGATGCCTGAAATAGAGACAAATGAGCAATTCCTCTGAACTCCAGCAACAGGGCCAGCTGAAAAAGCAAGACCCCTTCTGCCAAGGGTCATTTGCTCAAACGGTTGACTGTAAATCAGAGTTCCCCTCCTGGACGGATGGTACCCAGAAAATGCATTCAAAATGTTTATCTGTTCACCTTAGCTTTGGCAGAAAGGACATCATCTGTAGTTGAAGTTCAGGAGGTTGGGCACGAATTGTTTACATGTTTTGATCAAAGGTACCTTTTTTAGAACCCCCACATAACAGCATCTCTTACCTTTCCCTCATAAGCGAGGTATATTCCCAAGCAAAATAACACACATTTAAATGCATTAATACACAGTGGTGGAATATTTAGGTCTGGCAATACTCATTAAAAAGTGTTTTACATCTTTTCCTCTCTAAAATAATCATCGATACATCACCCTGTATCTTCTAACCAGCTTTTTTCTGTGTCAAATGTGCTACCTGGAATCATTTCCCTCCTATTTATTTTGTTCATAAGTCCCCTTTCTTTTAGTACTCACTATTGGGTGTCTAAAACATTAAAATAATAGTGAATAGAAGAAGTGTTATGATGGCGCTTGCCATCATATAAATATCAATTTTGCTTTCTTTAGTGGCTATAACGAAGATAAGTCAAAGCATCATAGAAAGGTCTCTACATCATCCAGTCTTCTCCATTTCTGTGTGTACCAATCAACCAAGGACACCTTGCTCCTCCCTTCTGCTTATCCCATTACACATTTCTTTTACTTTCCTATGTTTGCTTAGAGGCTGGAGTGTGGGCCTCACTGGGGTAGAAGAGTGTACTGCAGACCAGACATTCTGACAGCACAAAATGTAGTCCAAGACACCTGTGCACTGTCAGAAATTCATGTTTGTCTTATTTTTACAGTTTGCCTTCTGAATTGCCTACTCTGGGGTTTAGAGTCCATTAATCTATGTTTTAGTAATGTGAAGGTCATTGTATCACTCCACATTTTGAGAAACACTAGTCTAGACGACAGTGCCAATATTCTCTCTAGGAACTCTGCACACTATCTCTCTTTGACCCTTCTATGAAATATTCACAGTAATTTCCCAGTCGTGAGAACCTGAGCAATTTTATATGTACCTTTAGAATCTTTAAGGTAGTCCCAACATATAAAAAGGATCTGCATAAATTTAAACCAGGTGTCAACTTTTGGAATAAATTAATGTGTTAACTGCATAAATAAACTGCCCTGGATCAGAAACAGACCAGACAACTGGCAGACCCAGCGCTTCTTAAAAATGGCAGTTCTTGGGTTTTCCTACTAAGCAGTGATTCTCAACCTGTGGGTCATGACCCTTTCAGGGGTTACATATCAGGTATCCTGCATATTAGTTATTTACATTGCTATTCATAGCAGGAGCAAAATTAGAGTATGAAGTAGCAGCAAAATAATTTTATGGTCAGGGTCACTACAATATGAGGAACCATATTAAAGACCACAGCATTAGAAAGGTTGAGAACCACTGTTACAAAGAAAATAGACACATAGGTACTACAGGATAAGGAGCACAGACAGCTGAGCAGAGAGGCAAGCAAGAAGTTTATGATGAGTGAGGTGCACTTGCTGGTGGATAAAAGCAACCAATTCATTATCTCTCTTCATTAGGTTCAATTGTGGCATTTATACTAAGGTTTTTGCAGAACTTTTTAGGTTCTGGTCAAGATACAAATGTAAGTGCCATTTCCTTCATTTGACTTTTGTATCTCCTGTTTATCCCTAATGAGACTTTCAAGGAACCTCCACGTAAGTGTTTTGTGACACTTAGTTTAAATGTCAATGATATTAAAAATATTTTTTAAATCAACAGTCACTTGTGAACTGTTAAAAGTTTATGAATAACTCTAGAATAAATGCATTGAAATTGCATTAAAGAAATAGACTGTGTTAGTTCCAAAGGCATTCTTTGTGAGCTCACCTGAGTATTCTTCGGTATCCTACATGCTCTTTACCAAGAAAAGTTGTTTTACAGGTGGGACTAGAGCAAGATAAATGGCCAGTTGTCAAAGTAACCAAGTCTTTCTGCCTTTGAAGTGAGAGCAAGATTTATTGTTTCTTCAAGACTTCACCAAGAAGTATGCTGGGAGATATATGTAAATTGGGTGTGGCTTTTTTTTTTTTAGCATTTTGTGAGTGTTTGTAAAAGTTGAAAAGGTAACATTGTCATTTGCCATAGCCTGGGATACCAGCTGTGTTTTTCCAAAGGAGGTCAGAAACAAAGTCTTGAGCTGTTTCTCCCAGGACTCAAAATAGCCGAAAGTATCAGGGATCTCTGAAGTTTGATTGGCGGGAACCAGTCAATGAGCCAAAAGAATCCCCAGCCTCCCATGATGATTGGAATATAATATATGATGCTCCAATAATTAAATGATGCCTGTAATTAGTAAATATATACTTCAATACCTACTGTTAGCAGATATTCTGAAAGCCATGGAAAATTAGGGAAGATAAAAAAAACCTCTCCAATGAAGGAATAATTTTCAACTCTAATGTGAAGGACAACAAGTTAAGAGTGTCCAAAGGATTTGCACACTTTGCTGCAAGCCAGAGGATAAGACCTCATTGCACTGCATTTGTCTCTTGCCTCCCCCAGCTCATTGCTCTGAAAATGCAGAAGGGTGAATGATCTCACAGCTAACAACGTTAAGTGTGCTGCTCAGATCTGTTATCTATAAGTCTGGGAGACATTAATAAAACACAGACAAATAGAATAGAGAGGCTGCCTTATAGCTCAACTATTTATGAAAATCACAGTTTATGTCAAACTGTGAACTCAGATATACAGACCTTGTTGCAAATACATAGACACTGAATATGGTAAGCAATCTGAATCGTCACAGAAAGAGGGAGAATTCACCAAGTACAACCTCCACACTTCTATTCTCCTCTTGAGGTACACTGGGTATTCACAGAAATTCTGCCTGTAAATTGAAAGTGGAAGAATTTAACATTTTTTGTTCTGTAGTGTTTATTTCTTTGTTTTTCTAAATAGATGCCAAATCCTGAGCATTTACATGTATAAAGTATGCATGTTCATACACATACACAAACAGGTATATATATAAAATATTTTATTGCGCTTCAGGAATGAAATTCCTTTTGTGAACTGAATAGTCCTCAGTAGCACATTGCACCCCTCAACGGTATGTCATAGCATTTCCAGAACATAACATTATGTTCTGAACTTAGAACTTGATGAAAAAATTCACACCCAAAACAAAACCCCAAAGTGTCTGGCCTGCTTCCAGTTATGCTTTCCACATTGTTTTGCAGGAACGAAGAGCATTTTGTGGTTGAAAATGAAAATGCATTTTCCCAACAATGATCAATCCTTTGACCTGACAGAAAATGGTTTGAGGCCTGTACCTTCCAGGCCTTAAAGTTTCCTACTTCACAACCTCTGCTCCAGAGATGTCCAGTGGAAGTTTCTGTGTCTCTCAAGGTCTGGCCTGCATTATTTGGGTTCCCCTTAGTGACGCTCCTGTACGTGTTCGCACTTCCTAGAACACCATCAGTTCTCTTTGTTCCAAAGGATCCCTAGAAAGTGAAATGGGGAACTACTGGATGTATATCAAAGTATCTACAGTGCCAGATACAGAACAAAATAATTCCTACAATGTATAAAATAAAGGGATTTGATTTAAGTCATGACCAATAACCCTTATCAGTGACAAGGTCTTTCCTTCACTCTTTTACATATTTAACTTTATTGACACAAAATAGAGCAAGAGTCATGAAAGAATTCATTATTGATTGAAATAAAATTAACAAATTATATAACAAATATAAAATAAAATAAATAGATATGTTATATATTTATATATTATATTTATATATGTGCTCACATATTACATTTATATAATATATAAAGTTATATAATATATAAATATGATACAAATAAATAATAAATAAAATATAATTTTTAATAGACTTCTTTGTTAAGTATTAAAGAGTGAGCTATATGCTATTGGTGTAGGAGGTCCTTTAATCCCAACACTTGGGAGGAAGAAGGGGCCAGGTGATGGTGGTGCATGCCTTTAATCCCAGCACTTGGAAGTCAGAGGCAGGCAGATCTCTGTGAGTTCGAGGCCAGCCTGGTCTAAAAGAGCTGGTACCAGGACAGCTAACCCTGTCTTGAAAAACAAAAAAAAAAAAAAAAAAAAAAAAAAAAAAAAAAAAAAAAAAAAAAAAAAAAAAGATATTTACAAAAGTCATAAAATAAAGTTAATGCTTTTAAAAAAGGGTAAAGTCTTTAAAGAAACAGAGTACAGGTAGTCATAGATTAAAGAAAGTAAAAAAAAAAAAGAAGCCACGTAAAAATGGAAAATTCACAGAGTCTGATTATGTATATTAATTTCTTTCAATTTTTTGACTATGAAGGAGCTAACTGAAGAAAGACATTTCATTGTATGGGCTAAGCTAAACCAGCATGTATATTATAAAGGTATTGTGACTTCAGAATTTGGGTTCCAGGACAAGATGCTTTGGAAAAGAGGATCTTCTTTTGTTTTCAAAGAAGATGAGACCCTATGGATTGCTTCTAGACCAATATGGTATACTAGACCACGCCCTCCTGAAAGGTTGCCATAAACACCCTCAGAAAATTACTTCACCCAACTGCTGACCGAGATGAACCTAACACAAAGGTTATACCACAAAGGACCTGATTGACAGAGCCCCCATACAGCACAAAGCAGTTTGGAGAGGAAAAACTATGCCTGTATTCCCAAATATTGTTTATAAATATTCTTTTACATTTAAAGGGGGATATGATCTAGATTGGTATGGATTTTTGCTTTATTGCTATAAATTTAAGGTCAGTCTTGTTATATGTATATTTCTGATCTTGATTTAGGTATTGTGATTGTATAGTTCATTTAAAAATGTAATGTATAATTAAGAAATATAGGTTAATAGATAATCTCTATAATAGTCAAGTTTGTAGTCATGATAGTTAGATTGTTATATAGATATGCATTTCAGATGGATAGGCATTCTTCATATCTTTCAAAGACTACAGAATATGGCATTTAAAATGTTTTAATAACTTAGGGCTTTTCATGACAATGAGACATGCCTGCTTCTGGCAGCACCAATCTACTTCAAGAGGAAGATGGGCATCGAAGAGGCTCCTTATGGAGTCTGATAGCCATTTGGACAAGAAACTGCTCTTGCCTGGACTGCTTCACTGGACATGCAGTACCCACAGAGAAATGACTGCTGAACTTGCCTAAAGGTGAGATGATCCTTCAGGGTTCCTGGTTCATGAAAGAGTCTGCGAGACATTTTGCAGGACACAGAAGAAAGTGACTGAACTGTCTTTGAAATGTCCTGCTTCATGGAAAAGTCTGCTGGATATTATGGGCCTGTAGGTTGAAGATGGATGCCCCAACGGTACAGAAGAACTTTGGGTGACTGTCCAGGCAGCGAGATGTCTCTGTCATTTCTAGAGTTTTGGAAGTTGCTTACAATGCACTTCCAATTTACATAGGTAATATATCCTTCTGGAGTCTTTGATGGAGTTGAAGAATAGATAGTTATAATTATAGTTTTCCTTCATTATGATAAAAGACAAAACAGATATAAATATTGTAACTGTAATTCTTGCTTGATAACTGTTTTGTTATATGTAATTTTACTATGTTAAAGTGAAAGCCTTTTCTTTTTTGTTTAAACAGAAAAGGGGAAATGGTGTAGAAGGTCCTTCTGTCTATGTGTTGCTTTCATTGGTTAATAAATAAAGAAACTGCTTGGCCTGATAGGGCAGAACTTAGGTAGGTGGGGAAGACAGAACTGAATTCTGGGAGGAAGAAGGCAGAGTGAGAGAGCCGCCATGGAGCCGCCAGGTCAGACATGCCAGGTCTTTCCCGGTAAGCCACGACCTCGTGGTGAACACAGATTAATAGAAATGGGTTGAATCAAAGTGTGAGAGTTAGCTAATAAGAGGCTAGAGATAATGGGCCAGGCAGTAATTTAATTAATACAGTTTCTGTGTGATTATTTCAGGTGTAAACTATCCAGGCAGGACGAAACAAGGGGCCTCGCTCCCTTCAACATACTATATAAAATATATTTATTTAAACTTTAAAAAATATATTTGAATCATGCTATTGATTGATTGAACAGTTTCAAGTGAGTAGTATACAAGCAACCACATAGAAGAACTAATAAGTAAAATAAATGCAATATATATGACTATTTTCTTTTAGCATAAGTGAAGAAATGCATGGGATAAGATAAATGTGCATGAAAAATGACATACCTATAAGTTTAGATTCATTAAGTAATAATTATTTATCTATGGTTTTATAAAATGTTAACATTTCAGTCTCAAAAATTACATATGCAGCTAAACACATTTACACTTGTTATGTAGTATATGCAAGAGTCAGATTGAAATTTTGTGAAACCTCTAAATTAAAGTCACTCAAAGTGACATAATACTTTGAAAACAAAAGAAATCAACCACATTGCATAAAACTCAGCCTATCTTCTTTTAAATTTTTGGAAGAAAAGAACTAACAAACTTGTTCCTCCTGTTACTTACCTTGTCTTTAAATTCCTGTCTCTGACATTCATCATCCCCCAGTGCTTCAGTTTTCTTGTCTAAGCAGAAGATTCTGACAGTTTCCTGGCTACTTTTAGAGCTTTCTTGGTATATACATTTATACAGGGGAATGTCTTAAACATTTCAGAAGAAATATTACTTAGATTTCTTCCTATCTTCCCCCTAATTAATTATTGCTATACAGTACCATTAGACATGAGGGGACAAATGGGATGTTATGCATTATAAATCTTTATAGTACAAATTGAAAATGGTGCATTCACTAGAGCAAAGATGGCATGAGGTTATTTCTCATATGCTGTAAATTAGAAGGAAGAACATATGTGACTACTCTGTTCTCACCTGTGTGATCAGATACAGCATTCCTGGGTAAAATATCCAGTGTGCAAATCTCACTCAGCAGAAGCAAGCAAAAGAGAAAAAAAAATTTAAAAGAGAGAAATACTGCTGAGTTACTTACCCCTGGCTTTATAGAAAACTTAATTATAATAGTGCCCACTGGAGTAAGCCAGTAGGGAAAGAAAAGCTGTGCATCAGATATTTTTCTTTTTGAATTCCTAAAGTTCGCAGAATTCTAAAAATTGGAAACTGGAAAGAATCTACAAATATATAATTGCAATAGCAATTAATGCAAAAAGAGGCCATAAAATTTGAAAGAGAGCAATGAAGGGTATATGGAAGGATTTGGAGGGAGGAAGGGAATGCGAGAAATCTTATAATTATATTATGATATAATCAAAAATTAAAAAGCAAAAGTAAAGTTATATAACTAGAGCCAGTGAGACTGACTACCTGAGTTTGATCCCCAAAACCTACATGGTTGAAGAGAACTGACTCCTCCATGCTGTCCTCTGACCCCCCAGGTAAACACCATTGCATTGGTAACCACATACAGATGATAGATAAGATAGATAGAAGATAGATAGATAGATAGATAGATAGATAGATAGATAGATAGATAGATAGATAGATAGATAGATAATAGATAGATAGATAGATGATAGAGAGATAGATGTAAAAAATCATGTAACCCAACTTATGAGAGTCAGATTTGCACAAATGAGCTGACATATCCCATATCACATAGTTAAAATATAAGAAATTTCCTTGGTCAAGTCTTCCTTCTTTATGGTAGAGGTACTGTCTCGAGGCACCATCATAGTAGGAAACTTTTACCTGCCGATGTTTCAAGGCTTCATCATAACCACTCTAATTTTCTCCAATTGACATAAATTATAAACAAGAATTATTAAAAATCTATTCTTTAATCAAAATGTAAGGAGGTGGAGACCATGAGGATGAGCACCTTTCTCCACAATCAGTTGGCTCAGACCCCACATTCTACTTCCCTGGTAACCCCAGGAAAGGAAGCATGCTACCTGATACCCTTAAGACTTAAAATATCATATGAAAAGATCGATTTTCAGAATTTTTGAGCCCTAGTTAAAAGAAAAATTCCTCCAGGTAAAAGAATAGAAACTGGATTCTACCTCTGGCCCTAGGTGGAGAGATGACATTTTGATCTACCCCCAAAATTAGGACAGCATATACTATTGTCTCCAAATCAAGTCTGAGAACCCCAAAAGGAGACAGAACTTCTCCAATATCATGTGACAACCATAAAGGGACTCCCTATAATTTCTAGTCTTTGATCTTCTGTGTGTTCAGCAATAAATGAGGATATTGGAGTTAAGCGCCAACCAATATTTGGGCCCTTATTTCAAGTCACCTAGGTTTCCGGCGGATGACAGGATACTTCTCAAAAGATCCTGCAGCTGTGATAAGTCTTTAATACTCTTGATTGGAGAATCCATGGAGATACAGAGGTTGTTTTCTCATTAACATGCACTCTGAAATGAAAACCAGTACTGATGAAAATGCCCTCAACTCATCCAAGGAAGGCACATAGTCACTAAGAATCTGACTCATCTTGTTGATGTCATGATCAGTAAATGAAAAACTAAAGGATCCAGGGCCTTTAGATATAAGTCCCAAGTAACCTCTAAGGACTGGACTCTCAACTGGCCTTGACAGTGGAAAGAAATTAGTTGTCTTGGCTACCTAAATGATCTTAAATACCCAGCAGGAAAGTATAGCCAAAAAGTAAAAGAAGTGGTAATAATACAAACCAAAAGGAACTGGAGAGATGGCTTAGTGATTAAGCACTTGATGCTCTTGTAGAGGACCTGGGTTTGACTCCTAGCACCCAGATGGCAGCTCACAACTGTCTGTGAGATAGACTGCACTTTGAAAAGGTATAAATAGTCATCTAGGTCTTAAATATCTCCCATTAAACCTTGAGTGTGGATAACGGTGTGCCAGGTAGTGTAATCATAACCACCATGGCTTTGATTAAATGAAAGAACTCCTCAACTTTTCTTAACTATAATCAAAATGTCATTTGTATGCTCTTGATAACTCTGTCCCTGCTGTTTTGCAAGATCTTATAAATCATAGTGAGACTGTGTCAAATAACACCATACCTTTTAGGTAAACAGGTTAGAATTGGATCTTTGGATGTTCATAATGGAGATGGGTTATAACTGTTACAGTCTTGGCAGTGATTCTATTCATCCATGACCCTTGTTACTCAACTGCTGTCTTAATTTTTTTACCTCTTCTTACTTATAGTTGATCTATACTCACGGCACTCTTGCAATAACCTAATTCTATCTATCTGGGTCCCCTTAACTACATCTCAAGCTCCAAAAGTCAGAAGTGGGGACCCGGAACCTTTCTATGGCCTGGTTTCAGTTAGTAGCAGCCAAGGTTTTGACACCTATCTCCTAAATAAATTTAGAGTCTCAGCTCCTGAAGGGGATATATTAAATTGCTAAACAGGCATTGTTAGCAAGTTTGGAAGCCATTGAAGATAGAGTCATCCCTTATAGTTAGTTTTGGTTCCACTTCCCACTTCCTAATGGTGATGTGATAGTGATGTAATCTACAGTGTGCTTAATTTTCATGCTGGGCAAAAGATTCAAGAATCAGTGAGGACAATAGATGTTCATAGTCTGTTGCTGAGCATTTGAGATTTGACTGTATGCACACAAGCTGCTACAACTCACATTAAGTCAGTTCTATAAAGCATAAGGCCCAAACGAGATTCAAAGAATAAAGCCTTCTGGGGAACAAGAGGTCACTATAAGATCAAAGAATTTGAAGTGAAATTTAGAAGTGTTCAGAGACCTGGATTATCAGGAATGACTAAAAGTGTCTAGGGTTGATGTGCCAATTCAGACTCTATTTTAATTATTGAAAAAAATTATACAATACATTTTAATTGTTTTCTTCTCCCCAATTAAATAAATGGATACATCTATAAAATATACTGACACTGAAGATTCAGAGAATATGGCAAAAAAAAGGGGACAGAAAAATTGTAAGGGCCAGAGGATCAGAAAGGGAGTTTGCTGAAAGGGTGTGTTTTCTAGTAATGTCAGAAGCTACCCTCATAAAGTCTCATAAACATGACTGCCTGGACATAATCTGAACAAGGACAACAACAGTAGGCATGCCAAGGCAGACAGGAGGAGAACCCATGTGTAATGAGCATGGATACAGATCCCTCTAAATGAGAAAAAAAAGGGGAATCTGTAGTGTAGGCAAAGTAGGAAATCTATAAGGATAAGTATAATATAGAAAATAGGAAATTAAGTAAGAAAACTGTGTGAAGTAGAAAATTATTAAGGAGAAATATTAAGAGAACATTTTGCCCACTTGGAGGCTGCCACACCCATCTGGCCCTGCCAGAGGGGAAGGCTGCACCCAGTAACTTTGGTAACAAAAGTAATCTTGCCACATGAGAAGGACACTACCCTTCTGTGTCCAGTCGATACTGATAGCCTAGCTCATCTGGCTATCAGAAGGATTGAACGGGAAACAGTTTCAAACGGGGATAAAAAGAGAGGCAGAAGCAAGGCAATTATCTCATAGTAACGATGTCCCTAACATGCTGTTGAGCCTCGTAGTGAGATCCTCCGAAAGCCTCACCTCCCGAGAGCAGAACATCACCAGACCACACAGACTACACGGTCAAGAGTTGAGCTTCGCAGTCAAGGACCCAGTCCAGTCAGGCATTCAGCCTGAAGAAACCCAAAAGTCCTTTACAGGGCTGAAGAAACCCTTACAGAGGATATCAGGTTGTATGATGCTATTTAATGCGTGTGTGAAATGTTAAGAGAAGAGCATAGATGTATTAACATGTGTGTTTAGTATGTGAAATGTTAAGAGGTATTTTATGGATAATTGATAAGGTTAGGAAATGTTAATTGATAAGTTGTATTAAGGTTAAGAAGTGTTTTATGGCTAATTGAAAAGTCAAATGGAGGTTAGGATTGGTTTTATGTATTAGGATTAGTAGGATTAATAATTGTGATATTGAATTGTTTATGTGTTGCCTGTCACAGTCTGCCCATGCATGCTAAGAGTGTGAACCTCCTTAATGCATTGGATATAGAAGCTACTAATAAAGAATCATTATCACTATAAAGACAATTCTCTTGCTTGTTCTGGCTACTCATCACTCTGGGGAGAAGGGTACTGAGTCCTCATTAGCACTACTCGCAAAAGAACCTTGAGGTTGATTATTCAACACCAATGGTCAGCTCTGAAAACATACATACAAGTAACATTATTCAGAGTGAGAAGGCTACATTTAAGAATATATACATATACATATTTGCATTTAACAACAATAAAGCACAGGCCATGAATTTAAAAGACAGCAAAGAGGCATATATTGGAATGTTTAGAGAGATGAGAAGAAAGGGAGAAATAATGTAAACATATCATAATCTCAAAAAAAGAAATAATTTTTCCCGTACACTACATTTTTATCATGTTTTTCCCCTCACCCAGTCAACTCAGACCTCCCTGGAGCAAGAGGCGCGGGGGCTTTTGGTCCCAGTGGCCACCCGGCTCCCGCCGGCCAGTGCCTGGCTAGCTTATACCCGAAATAATTACACGGAAACTGTATTCATTGAAATACTGCCTGGCCCATTAGCTCTAGCCTCTTATTGGCTAACTCTCACATATTTGTTTAACCCATTTCTAATAATCTGTGTGTCACCAAGAGTCGTGGCTTACCGGGAAAGATTCAGCGTGTGTTCATGGAGGGCAGTTCTCTCTAACTCTGTCCCCTTCCCAGAATTCTGTTCTCTTTATCCTATCTAAGTCCTGCCCTATCAGAAGGCCAAGGCAGTTTCTTTATTAACCAATAAAAGCAACCCAAATACAGAAGGACCCTCCTACACCACCTCCACATCACTCCTTTCCCATGTTCACACCTTTGTGCTTTTGTACATCATATTTACTCTTCTGAGATTCTTAGCCCCCTGTCTTCACCAATACCTCCCCAGCTATTTGATGGATCTTGGGTCAGACAGCTCCAAAGTGTTGTTACATTGCAACTGGACATCTTCGATAACACCTGATAAATGCTGATCAATAAGCATCTATTTATTCAATAAATTCTCACTGTAAACTTTTAAAGTGAGCTATATTAAGAATATATTAGAACTGGTATATAACTATGTAGTGTATCTAACATGGAATACTAGGTTTATTTTAAGGGAATGGGTATAGATAAAATAATTTAAACTTTCTAGGCACTTAACAGTTATTTTAAAAAACAATTGCACCAGTAGAGTTACTTTATTATGGTAAATGTACAGGATGCCATGGCAGGGCAAGGCGGGAACCTCTGTTAGGATTCTGAAGATCAAGGAAGCTGCCCCATAAAGGCAGGCTGATTCTTCAAGAGTTAGTAGGAATTAAGAGGTACCAAGCTGCAATGGAAATACCAGCACAGACAAAAAACCTAGTTTTTCAGGAAAGCACATCTGGAGACCTCAGCCACTGCGAAGAGCCTGGTGGTTGCTAGCGAACAGCTTACAATTGCAGCAGGATTCTGAGCCTATTGACCAAAGCCAATAAAAGGGTACAGGAAGCTGAGGCTTTCCTGGGGCCAGGGAAAGAAAGGACTTCTAGTGAGATTGAAGGGAGGGATTTACTAGCAGAAAGGAGAGAAGCCTGAGATAAAGGCTCTAGTTTTCTGCCCTTTGAAGCTGTGCCTTCACTAATTATCACCAGAGGTCAATCCATCAGGAAATAAAACAGAGAAAGCTTCCAATGAAGACAACTTATTTTTATGCAAATGTGCCTTGAAATGCAAAGTAAGGAGGCAAACAATAAGAAAACAGCAGCAAAGGCAAAGAGTCCTCTTCGGCAGGGATTCTCTTTCAAATAAATAAATAAATACTGCTAGAGAATGCAGAAAACAAAGTTCTTTTTAAATTATTTTTTATTTTTTTAAAAGAAAATGAACTATCTTTTTTCATTTTACATATCAATCCCAGTTCCCACTCCCTCCCCTCCTCCCATTCCCTCCACATACCCACCCCACCCAACTCCCCATCCACTCCTCAGAGAGGGTATGGCACTTTGCTTTGGGGAAGGTTCAAGGCCCTCCCTACAATATCTAGGCTGAGCAAGGTATATATCCAAAGAAAATAGGTTCCCCCAAAAGCCAGTACAAGCAGTTGGGATAAATTTTGGTGCCACTGCCAGTGGCCCCGCAGTCTGTCCAGTCATACAAGTGCCCTCCACATTCAGAGGGGCTAGTTTGGACCTATGCTGATTCCTTCCCTGTCCGGCTGGAGTTGGTAATTCTTAATAACTGGTAGCTAAGCCTGCTCTATGCCAAAGGGCCCCACCCCTTGAGCTCCGAAGTCCATCTTTTAAAATATTTGCCTCACAGAAAAAATAGACTTTAGCAATATTTCTGCCATAATTCAACAAAACAGAGTGGCAGTATCCACCAATGTTAAGGAAACATACTTTATCCAACAGTATGGCTGTGCTGTCTGTAACATGGAACTTTGCTTGGAGATTTGGAAAAAAGAGTAGCTATAAAGACAGTGTGCTTGCCTCCAAACATGGTGCTGCAATACTGCACATGACTTCACTGTGGGCTGTAGGAAATGCACTCTGTCTGTTCTGTTTAATTCTCAGGTTAAAAGCAGCAGTCAAACCATGACAGTGAGGAGCATTCCGCTCTGTTATATTACAGCTCACTTATTTCTTTCCAAATATTATACAATGCCAAAAAAACTTTTAGTTATTTGGGATGAGATCCATTTTCATTTTACTCTTGTCCTTTTTAGGTTGCAAGATGACAGTTTAACATCCCAGGCTGCAAAGGAAAGCTTGGCAAATGGATTTAAGAAAAAAAAAATGTTCAATGCTGTAGGGAAGGGGGAAAAGGTGTGCAATTAATTTTCCTAAGAAACTATGTAACTGGTGCTACACAGGGTAGTTATGTTGAGCACTCATTTCATGCAACCCCTGGAATTTTCCAGAGCACAATAACATGTAGATAATTTTATTAAAGATAGTTAGTCCTTAGCTTTATTGTATAAAAGTCAACCCCTACTATAGTCTATTTCAACGGTCTTAAAAAGTTAGTATGTAATTGTGTACAGATTAAGTACAAGAGAATGAGGGGCCAAGAAGATAGCACGTAAGTAAAATCTTGCCTTCTAGGCATGAGGATCCAAGTTTAATAGCCAGAACCCACATATAAAAAGTCAGGCATTGTGGAGGTGGAGATGGACAGCTAGCTAGCAAGCTAACCTAGCCTAACTATTGAGTCTCAGGCTCGTGAGAAACCTTGTCTCAAAAGGACGTGGGTAGCACCCCATGAAAGAGGCCTTAAGTTGAACTTTGATCTCTACATGCACTTCCAAACACATATGCACCCACCTATACACAAACACACACGTACAAACAGCAACACACCTACAGAAGTACCAAAGAAATATTGTCACTAAAAACCTGAGTTGTGTAATCAGATTAAAGTTTAAATCTCACCTCTGTTGTATATCCTGTTACCTTGAAAAGGTTATTAGATCTCACTTGGCTTTGATTTTATATTTACATCTGACAATACAAAACAATTTCAAAAACCCTTATTCTGCTTGGAGAGTCAAGCAACATAAAACATATGGAAGCCCTGGTGTATGATGACCTTCCAATGGCTGGCATCATTGTTATTGTTGCTGTTAAATGTCCTCCTCTGAAGATTTAAAAAGCTTTCCTTGGCCAGGGTCACCTTTTAATCCACACAACGTTTTTCTAGGTATATCTGTATTTCATTCCGTTGCAAAAAAAGTCACTCTGCATTTGTGCATAACATCATTAACCGGCTCAAATAATGAAACAAAATGGTTTATTTAAATGGTGGCTTTTTTAGTACACCTAACCTGATTAAGAACCGGAAGTTGGTCAATAAAGCCACCTTAACGATTCCCGCACCACAAATCCTTGGGCAAACCTCAAGAAACCGAATGGAAAACACTCCAAAGAATCAAAATAAATCCAGCTGCCTTGCTTAGCACCAAACATGGTAGGGAAAGACAGCTGTGAGACTGGCTAGTTTCAAATCCTGATTTAAAAAGTGAATCCAGCTGAAATAAATTCCAGTTTTGAAAATGTGTTATGGATATATTTCTCTTTCATTCGAATGGCCTTCAGTAACAACTTTAAAGCAATCTTCTTGTGCTTGTGTCCTTCGGTAACAATGTGAGAGTTCTCATATATACCAGACTCTGGAGTGTTTCTGAACCTTCTAAGGAATTAAAACATCGCTTTTAGTTTTACATAATTCATCATTGATGTTACTAATGTTCTCTCTCTCCCTCTCCTTCTCTCTTTCTCTCTCTCTCCCCCTTTTTCTCTCCCTCTCTCTTTCTACCTCTCTCTCCCTCCCTCCCTCCTTCCCTTTCTCTCTCTCTCTCTCTCTCTCTCTCTCTCTCTCTCTCTCTCTCTCTCTCTCTGTGTGTATGTGTGATATGTGTTCTGTGATAAGAAAAATACTTGCAAGATAATATAGAAATCTACAAGACAGCAATTACAAGAGTGAAAGGCAATAGAATTGGAAGGCATCTTTCCCAGCTAAGCATAGGACTGATGTCCAGAATATGTGAAAAGCTCAGAAAATCAAACAAAAGAAGGATAAAAAAAAATCTGATTAACGAACAGGAAATGAACTGAATAGACAATTCCTTTTCAAAAAAATAAAAATGGCCAATTAAATACAAGAAAAAAATGTTCAACATCTTTAGCCATCAGGGAAACACTAATCATACTACCCTGGGAATCTGTCTCCACCCAATCAGAATAGCTTCGAACAAGAAAAGTCAAAACAAAACATACCAAATGACATAAAGACACAGGGGGAAAGAACTCTAATAAACTGCTTGAGGGAATGTAAATTAAGCCCCTATGGAAAACACTTTGCAGATTCTTTTAAAAATAGATGCATGTCTTGTGATCTAACTATAACACTCCTGGGTATATGCCTGAAGGAATTGAAGTCAGCATATGAGAGATGCCTGAATAACTGTGTTTGATAAAAGCACTGCTCCCAAAAGCTGAAATGACAGAATTAACCTAGATGCCTGTCTTAGTTGCCAGGTGCTTTGATAAAGTATCTGAGAAAAACTATCTAATGAAAGAAGGGTTTATTTGGGCTCATGTTCTATTATGGCAGAAATCACAAGAGGAGATTGAGTCAGATAGTCACATGGAATCTCTAGTCAAGAAACAGAGAGCAATGAAGGCTTTTGTTCAGCTATTTTTATGCAGTCCAAGATCCCAAGCCAGGAAATAGGGCCATTCACATCGGGAAGATTCTCCCACACCAACTAACATAACCAAGATAATCTTTAGTGGGTATGTCCAGAGGTTGTTCCCTTAGAGTTCATTAAGTTAACTATTGAGATTAACCATCACTATGCCCATCAATGAATGAATAAACATGCAGAAAGATAAATAAACACATAGAAGGATGTGTGTGTTTATATGTTTGTACATGTGTGTGTTTATGTGTTTGTACATATGTATGTTCATGTATAGGTACATGTGAATGTCAAAGTTCAAGTTCAGGTGTCTTTCCTCAGGAACTAACTACATACTTTTTGAGGCAGCATGCATGAGGGGATTCCTCAGTTAGTTAAAGGAGGAAAACTCACTTAAATATGTGCAATACCATTTGTGGACAGAGGCTGCAAATTGCAAACGTGACCAGGGCACCGGGACTCATGTCTGCTTCTGGACTATGGGTGCAATGTGATCAGCTACCTGCCTCCACGCCTCCCCTACTGGGATGGAGTACCTGTCTTGAATTATAAGCCAAAAGAAATACTTCTTCTTCTCTTAAATATATTTGTTTCTTAGCTACAGCAAGAAGAAAAGCAGCTAATATCCTTCCTAGTGTCCATTACAGGAAAGACAAAACAGGAGGCTCAAGGAGCTAAAGGTGTGAGACAGAACCTTGGAAACAGTCGGCAGTAGACTCAGGCAGTAGGGCATGTAAGAACCAAGACACAACTTAATTTTCACAAAACTATTTAAAAGCAAAAGTTTGCTTTGACATTAAAATATCTCACAAAAGCCTAGAACATACAATTTATTTAAACATTTATCTCAAAAGTTGAGATGAAATTTTCCTTTTACCAGTAATGCACTGTGTGCAGTAATAAAACAATAAAATAAGAACAATATTTTGAATTATAAAAACAAGTCCAAAGATATCCCATATTGGTATAGTAATCAGAAAAGGGCATTATCATGGTATGCTCAGCTCTCAAGTCCTTCACTGCTGTTCCACATCCTCAAAGGTCCCAGGGGCAGAGTCAGTCTGCACACATCTACAATAACATGGTCTTTAAAAGGCTTCCATGCTGCAGGTATCACTCCGGCCTCAAGGTACATTTAAAAGGTCACCAGATTGCACACAAGTTAGATTAATCCCATGTGCCATTTAAATTGAGACAATAGTCCAAAAGAGGCCAAGTGTTTATTGATTTATCTTACTGAGCCACCAACCAGGATCAATTTAAGACTGATGGTAAGACATAGTTGCCTTTTAACTAGATTTAAAAAAAATATTAATACTTGAAATGGCTTAAAATAATTCTTAATTCGATTTACTCATTCCTTGTTACATTTAAAACATGTTACTTGATACTAGGGATACAGCTTTGATACACAAACATGTTTCTCAGGAAAGTAAGGTCTCAAATAAGTCTTCAATAATGTTACATATATTTTACACACACACACACATTTTCCTGCTGTAGGTTTATATGGAGGACTTTAACCAGTGTCATTGCTAGGCCACCATATTTTATTGAGTTAGAAATAGATACTGGACAGTCTTTCACATTTGTTAAATTAGAAATTCAACTAATGCATAGCACCATGTGAATATGTAACGGTACACTCATTCAAGTCACTAAATGTCATAAAGGGAGAGGGGTAAATAAAGGTTTAGACTTCATTTTAGGGATGTATGTAAAGAGCTATGAACACAAGCTGAACAACTGGAACTGCGTTCTACAGGAAGTTATGAATCATTTAAGACTTTTAAACATAAGCCTTTCATGATTACAACTGTTTCAGGGAGGATGAGCCTGGCATTGAAGCAAAGAAAGGGAGAACCAAATACAAGACCTCTCGGCCATCTAGTTATTCGATGAATGTTTCCTAATGGACATTAGATATAGTAAATATTCAATGATAGACTTGTGAAGGAATAAATAAAATGAATATCTAAGTGAGTGATAATTGTAATATAGAGCATCTACTTTAAAAATAACATGATTTGGTGGAAGTTTGATGCAGAAGATGAAAGAGTACATGGAAACTCCAGTATTCTGAAGTAGTTAATAGTGAAATGTGAAGCAGACCCAGGGCTTCTGGAAATATAAAATACAGCTGTACTTTGGAAGACAACACTCAGGAAGGAAGAGAAAAACTAGGTAGGAAGCTTAAGTATTAAAAATAAGAAAAGAACATTGGATTTATCATCAAAATAGTTAATGTTTATGGGCACTATGGAGAAGGATTAGTTGGTAAAGAGCTTGTTGTGCAAAAATGAGGCCCTGAATGCAAATCCCTAACAAACATATAAAAAACTGAGCTCCATGACACATGTGCTTATAATCCTAACCATGGGTATGTAGAGACAGGAGAATTCCTGAAGCTCATGGGCCAGCCAGACTGGTCAAATCAGTGCATTCCAGTTTCACTGAGAGACCCTGTCTCAAAAATAAGGTGTAAAGCAATTAAAGACAGTCAGTGTTGATTTTCATACACATGGTCATGTGCACATGGTATGGGAAGTCCTTCTGTACATGTGTTGCTTTTATTGGTTAATGAATAAAGTAGCTGTTTTGGCCTGTGACAGGGTAGAATAAAGCTAGGCGGAGAAGACTGAACTGAATGCTGGGAGGAAGAAGGCAGAATCATGGAGATGCCAGCTAGCTGCCAGAGGGGAAAGACAGAAGCCACCAGTCAGAACCTTGCCAATAGGCCACAAGCCTCATGGTAAAATATAAAATAATATAAATGGTTAATTTAAGAGATAAGAGTGAGCTAGAAATATGCATAAGGTAATAGGCCAAGCAGTGTTGTAATTAATACAGTTTCTGTGTGGTTATTTCAGTTCTGAGCAGCCAGGAACAAACAAGAGGCCTCTTTACAACATGCACACACATATGAATATGTACACATATATACATCACACACAAACATATATTAGTGTATTGAATGATTGTATTATTAGAGAGGACAGGAATCAAAAGTGTGGGGAAGAATTTTTCCAAAAGTGACAGTTGTCAAAGACAGAAGCAAAGGTGGAAAGTCAACGAACTCAGAGTGAAAACAGTAGACAGCTGTGGGATGTATTCTGTTTCTTCTATAAAATCCTCTGACTTGGGTTCAGGTGTTTTTTGTCTAATTGATCTTTGTTTGTATATTAGTTTTCAGTGATGAGTTTTGCTTTGTTCTCTCTCTCTCTCTCTCTCTGTCTCTCTCTGTCTCTCTCTGTCTCTCTGTGTGTGTGTTTCAGTTTCCTAAACAGTTTGTGCAACGTCACATAATCTGTAAGGGATTGTAATTACAATGTGTTCAATGGCTGAATGGCTGATTGACTCTTTGTTGATTTAATAAATACTATAAAATTTTGCTTTGTGCTTGGTAGGAGTCAATGTCTGTTTAGTTGCAAAGCACACATTCATAATTCTTATCATTATTAGGCATCAGTGTTCTGATGAAAACTACAGAAGCTGCAAGACTTTCTAAAATATTAATTCAGTTACCTACATGTGATGAATCATATGGTCCCTGGTGTTCATCAGGATACACTGATTACCTCTTCAGGAAACTCCAAGAACAGTGTTTGGAAGCAATAAAGGAAGAAAAGTCCACCTTAAAAAGTGCTTCCTCAATTTAAAACTGACAAAGGGGGTAAGTTTTTGCATATATGGACAAGTTTGTAACTGGGAAATTCTTGTTTTCCTTTTTACTTGCTATAGAACTTCTGTGAGGAAGAAGATTTTTCTATCAATTTTCCACATTTGACTATTTTTTCAGATACTAAATTAATTAAACTGTTAGCACACTTATGAAATATAAGTCGTTTAAATGCCCAGTATTTACATATAGATTTGCTGAAGCTCATTCCTTTGTTAAGACCTATGTAAAGGGGGGGGGGAACACTATATAGCCACCATTTTGAAAACATAAAATTTGGGAATAATTAGCAATCAAATGCTGAAGGAAAATAGATTGTTTTCAAAGTAGGCTTTGATATAAGGGGTTGATGGTAGGAATTAGCAATCGCTGTAACAAGCTTTAAGCAAATATCTTGGAATTTATTAAACTTGCTGAGATGTTGCTATAGTACAATTGTAACACGTTAGCATTATAGCCTATTGTTCACCAATGATTTTCAGTTGTACTTAAACACACCAATGTTAACTTCAATAGGTGAAAATTCATTAAGAAAACCAAATTCATGTATATGCACAAATAGATTCGCACAGACACATACATGTCTATTTTGGATAAACGTAATAGGATGGTGTTGGTCAATGACTTTACAAACTAATAGGCTGAGCTCATGACAACAGTACACTTTTTATTTCTTGCCTTTATAACTGCCTACAGCACACATTTAAAAATTTCAAAGTTCAAACAAGATGTCTCAGCAAGCAAAAGTGCTTGTCCCAAAAGTCTGGGAGCCAAAGTTGCTTTAGTAACCAGAGAAAGGTAGAAGGAGGAAGTTGACTCTACCATCGATGGCCAGACCCAGGATACTCCTTGTTATTCCTCTGTCACCCTTCATGGAGGTGGACCCTGAGTCATGCTTAAGAGATTTCCAGAGTCAGTCTCCTTGACTATCACCTTCCCTAGTGCCCCACTGCATCATGGGATTGCCTGGAGTCTGAAACCAATATTCCAAACAGAACTTCATTCAGAAATGGGATCAATTCCTGAACCCTAAAACCCAGAGTGGTCCCAATACTGAAAACCAAGCAACACTCTGCTGGCCTCAAACCTTTCAGATCATGGTAACAGTAACCAAAGAATCAAAAATCCATCCAAAAAAAATGAGAATAGATGTCCCTATCAAGAAACACCACAAATAATTCCAGATGCCTAGATCATAAAACAAACACTCAAGAAGAAGAGCCAAGACAGTATCTTCTCCAAAAACAAACACACCTATGGTAATACTCTCTGCAAAGAGTAATTTAGCTTAAGCACAGGACAAGAATTTCAAAATAACAAGACTGTGTTCAAATTCTTAAAGAGAATATGAATAAATATCTCAATGAAGACCATGAAAACACAGTTGAATGAAATGAGAAAAATAATTTAATATATGAAAGTAAAATTTAACAAAGATATAGAATCATTTATGAAAAGCAAGACTAAAATAAAAAAACTCAAATTAAAAAAGAAGTCGAATATAAAAGATTCAAAGGTAAGCCTTACCAATCGTTGAAAAGATACAGAAAAGGACCATGGGCAAACAGGCTAGGGACTGAATCATCTGAAATGTTAAGCTGAAATAAATCCTTCCTGCTGGGTATGTGGTCAAAAGTAATGAATACTATTATATATATATTTATTTAATATACAAATGTATGCCTACATTATAATACTGAAAATGAAGAAATTATTCTGGGAGTCAAATCTCTCAGAAATAAATATTAAACTATAGGAAAAAACTAAGACGTACTAAATAATTTTTTACTTTATTACAATATTAGAAAATTTCTGTTCAAATTTTATTGAACTTATAAATGCAAGACAGGCATATTATTAAAAATAGAAGAGAACTTAAAACTCATCCAGTGAGCACAACCTTCAAAATCAGGAACAGAAAGATTTGGAGGGCTTTGTAGGACTTCTCAGATACAAAAGAGGGGGCAGTAAAGGAACTCTGGGTTGTCTCTCTGACTTTAGTATAATAATAGCATCCATCAATGTGACAACCATGTTCATCGCAGCTAATACTTATTGAACCACTTTTGCATAAAGCACTTTATATTAATATTCCTATAAGCATGTTACCAGGCAAAGACCTAAATGGATGAGATACAGTCGTGAAAATCATGGCATTTTAATAGTGCCATGCCGACCTAAGTTGCATCATGAAAGCTGAAAAAGAAAATAGAACTTTGTACCTTAAATTTAAATAAAAGCAAAACCAAAAATTGGTGTGGGTACACATTAATCAGTTTTTGACTTCTTCCCTTTACTAAGATTCAAGTGACATGCCAACATACCAAGAGACTTAGATAAAAGATGGGAATGAAACCAGTTTGCTATTGGTTATTTCTTGCTTTTTTTTTTCCTTTTTTCATTGTCAGTATCAAGGATTCTTATTTTGAACCTACCTGTTCCTATGCCCTAATACCTTATTCATAATGTGAGTTTCTGTCCTGAGCAAATCACTAAGGAAATACCAGAGCTAACTGGACAACAGAGGGTACCCTTCACTGTGAGTACAAAATACATTGACTCATCATTTCCTGAGTCATTACTAAGTAATGTTTCATAAAATTCTTGGCATCTGAGTCTTTTAAACAGCAACAGATGTGAATTGGTGAGTAATATACTACCATATTTTTCTCCCTAAAGGCAGTTGAAATTCAAATAATCAAAGTCAAAGGAAACTGGCAATACTTAATTAAATGTTGATGCCAGTGGAAAGACTTGTTTAATATCTGAAGATGTTAACAAAGGAAGTTTGCAAAATGAAGTCATCAGCACCTTGGTGAGGTTGATAAGAACTAGGAAAACATTAAAGTAGTTGTAACAATGCACTTCCAGGGCACTTGGCCACTTGTTCTTTACAGCTTTTTGAACAGAGCTATTGTATATTGTCCCATATACTACTTATTAGAAAACCATTTTCTTAAATCTCCCTTGACTTCAATAGAGTAAAGAATTTATGTTTGGCCTTTTCACTTGAACAGAATGCTGTCAGCAATGTTATTTTATGCCTAAAACCAACTAATTTCCTACAAATACTCCAAATCCTCATATAAAGGGAAAAAAATAAACTCTGTTTCAATATGGCTTGCAAAAGATGCTTTTACCATCAAACTGAAGTGCTGAATCAACTGGCTTGACATAAAGAAGCTTCCTAAAGAGAAAAGAAGCAGATAACAACCTTCCTAGCTTCCTCGGAAACAGACAGAGAAGCCCATGGTCCATTCTTCTAGTTTTTTCAGTTCCCCTCATAAAAACATATAAAGCATTATAATTGTTCAAAATTACCAGCACATCTCTGGTTGTAGAAGACCACTTGTTTGTTCCTAGCTGCTCAGCCCCAAAATAATCATGCAAAATCCATATTATTTGCAATACTGTTTAGCCAATAGCTTAAGTGTATTTTTGGCTAACTCATATCTTAAATTAACCCATCTCCATTAATCTGTATATCGCCACAAGGCTGTGGCTTACCGGGTAAAGTTCCAGCATCTGTCTCCGGTGGGGTTACATGGCTTCTCCTCTGACTTCACCTCCTTTCTCCCAGCGTTCAGTTTAGTTTTCCCTCCTAGCTCTAAGCCACTGTCCAAAACAGAGTCTTTATTAACCATGGTATTTATTAACCAGCATACAGAGGGGAATCCCTCATCACAGCTCATGCTGTGGGACAAGGATTTTGTACCATGTAAAGATTTTTCAGTTGTATTCATTTAATAAAATGCTGATTGGCCAGTAGCCAGGCAGGAAGTATAGGCAGGGCAACTAGGCAGAAAGAGGTGGGGCAATGAGAACAGGAGAATTCTGGGAAGAGGAAAGGCTCAGTCTGCAATCGTCACCCAGACCAAGAGAAAGCACAATGAGACTGCTTTGCTGATAAAAGGTACCAAGCCACGTGGCTAACACAGACAAGAATTATGGGCTAATATAAGTTATAAGAGTTAATAAGAAACCTGAGCTAATAGGTCAACCAGTTTATAATTAATGTAGGCCTCTGTGTGTTTTTTTGGGAACAGGCGGGACAGAAACCTCTGTCAACAATCTCACAGACCTGCTGTTTCAGAACTCCTGTCAATGGTTCTGACATCTAGGTGTGTAAATTTTATATCATAGGCTACATCAAAGAAAGACCATCCCCACCTTTGCATATTTTGCCTTATCCACATTTCTCTTTAATTAATTGCAGGTGTGCCCAAACAAATGATTCAATTTATGGTGTATAACTCTCCAGAAGACATAGGGGATGCTTGTGAATCTTACGAAGATAGTATGTTTTTAATATTAAAAATTTCATAGGGTCTGTTCTTAATAACGCTTGTATTCTATCATCAATTTAATAAATCATTATTATAGAAAAAAGTTACTAAGCATTCAGTGTTCTAGTTATTTGTATTTTATATATAATGTCAACACACGTATATATATACATATATATACCTATATACATATATACACACACACATATGTATATAAAACATAAATGATGGGGAACCTCCTTTAGCCAATGGCCTTTGAGAGGCTGGACCAAGTTGGACATGGCTTTGGGTACCAAAAGGTGAGCACCTACTGCTCTCTCTTTCTCTCTCTCTCTCTCTCTCTCTCTCTCTCTCTCTCTCTCTCTCTCTCACACACACACACACACACACACACACACACACACACACACCTGGATGCTGAATTCTGATCCTGTTTGTTAAGTTGGAGGTGTAGCCCCAGCCCCTGGCCTGGAAGTTGATTTGCTCTGAACTCCAAATCCCAGCATGCCAGGTCCTGACCCCTCCCTAGGGGGTTGGGCGGTCAGGACCACTCCCACAGGATATTTATGTGGCCTCCTAGAGGAGAAAAACGTGGTTTGGGGTCTGCATGGGCTCCCTGCTGTCCTGTCTCCCCACCATGTGTTCGGCCACCCGAGAACATGATCCTTAAGAAAATGATGGGCATTTTGATTTGGTTTGATTTGACCTAATTGGATTTCTTGTGCCAGCAGAGCTGCTCTTGTTCTTATCACTGTTCCCCATTGTGATCTGTGAGGCCATCCTTAAATAAAGAACCCCTTATTATACTCTATTTGGAACTAGTATGGGATTACTTTATTTGTGTCCCCCTTAATCTAGTGCACTCCCTTCACACAAATATGTTTGACAAAATTATATGGTAGCTTCTTTATTATCCCACAATAATGAGATTTGTACCTAAGAATTTGCTATTATCAAGTAAGCAACTTTTTGCTCATAATTTCGCTTGTCCTTTCATATTCTTAAAAATTCCATATTGTACACTGGGCTCCATTTCATCATTAAATCCTTCCTATATCAGGAGAAGATTCCAGATAAATGTTAACATTATGGTCAGACACAATACCATTTACCTTCTCAGGTCCATTGCTTCATCAGAAATCCTACAGATCTAGGCTGAGATGACTTGTCTGATCCGGAGGTTATTCAAATGTGTCTCTTTCCCTGTCTCCTTGATTTAAAGTCATGATGTGAATTACAGTTACATTTAATTGCCCATGTCAGACGTGTTGACCTATCTAAGATCATATGGCCCACTCAGTCCCTACATGTTATAACATGTTATGCCTACAGTTACTGTTCACATTGAGGATTTGACATTTTCTGTTGGCCATTGCTAACTTTCCTTAGAGAAAGTTGGCCTTCTAAGGATAGACTGCACCCCATCACAGAACCCCCATCTTACTCCATAGATATTTCTCTATCTCTTTTTCACAAACTACTAAAATTCTTGGCTAGCCTGTAGGCTCTGAAGACTTACAGAAAATACAAGTTTCGCTGTTGGTGCATCAGTTCTTTCTTGATGTATTTTTCTTCCTTGGAATTTACATGTAATTCACCTAAACAAATCATTTCCAAATAATAGAATGTTTTCTATTGAATTTTGTAGCTAAAATGAAGCCAATTACCATAATGACTGCGATCTATTCAACACATGTCCTTGAGTGGCTATCACAAATACATTCAGTATCCAAAATGTTTACTAGTTCTCTCTTATCATAGAAATTCAAAACCACCTTGACCTTTACACGCCTTTTCAGACTTCCATAGATAGTGGGATAATGCTTTTGTCCCTTTTAGAACTTCAGATGCTATAAACAGTGTGAGAGAGGTTTGCAAAATAAATCATGAAATAGCAAAAAAGAAAAGTTTTAGCGATAGTACCCAAAATGTACTATATACTCAAATTACTTCAGAAGTTCACACAGAATGAATTCTAAAGATTACAAATTCAAAAAAAATGCATCAGGGTATGAAGAGGTAGCTCAGCCATTAAAAGTAGTTAGTGCTTTTGCAGATGACCCCGGTAAAGTTCCAAGTACCCAAATAGGTCAACTCACAATAGCCTGTAACCCCATTTCAAGAGAGCTGATGCCCACTTCTGGCCTCCATGGGCACCTGCACTCACATGATGCACAGGCATACATACACAAAATAAAAATAAACCAATCTTTAAAAAAAAAAAGAGAAACAAAAGACACAAAGAAAGCACTTCTTTTGAGTTAACAGTTTTCTCCACGATCAAAATATTCCATCCTAAAGGGAAGCTCTCTAATCAGGAAGGTATTAAACAACTTGAAACGGTTTCAGGAATGACCTGAAACTGACCAGATTCACTAGGCCTCCATCTTGGCCAGAGTAAACAATAAAAGCTGAGAGTATCCCTCAGACAGACAGGCTGCAAAGATGACTCAGAGACCACACCAGCTTCCTGAAAGATGTTTAGATCAGAATTACTTGAAAAAGACACTTTCCATCGTGTTTGGCTGCCTGCAGTCTGTGCTCCAGCTTTCCCAGATTTTGTGATCTGTCAGCCACGCTGGGATGGGGTTTGGTGATGTAGCTTTCTTTGACTCTTTTCTGCTCCTGTATGCTACCCCTCACTCATATTTCTATAAATAAACACAATAAAACTCCTTGGTTCACCAAGTTGTCCTGTGGTGGTATCCATACTTTAGTCTGTCATGGGTTCCCTATCAGGGGTGAGCAGATGTGTGTCTTGCATTTTCCCAGGAAAAGTTTTGTCATATAACATCTCCACATTCAATTGTCCCTAATTTTTAAAAACAGTAATTGCATAAACATATTAGGAAGATAATGTGTCTGATGGAAGAGTTCAAATTACCAAATTAAATGTAGAAGTGTTTGTAAGTGTCTACCCATTGTATCTAAAAATATAATGATGCCTATAAACTGATAAACACTTGTGCGAGGTTGCTGAAAAGTCAGTAACAATGCAGCATAGGAAAAAGCATCCTAAATTTAAAGCTAAGTATCTTTGAGTTTGTAACATGAAACATGTCTGGATCTTTAAGCTACCATCATAGCCATTAATCTAAAACAATAGCACATATCATTTAGTGAGCTCAAACTGTGTTACAAGAAATATTTAACTGCTAATACAGAGACTTTGTAAAAACCAGACATTTTTATAGGCAGTTAACTTATTGTGCTTATACAGAAATTTTCTTAAGCAGACACTATTATAATTAGTTTTACAATGAGGATGTGCAATGCAGAGAATTCAAATGCTTAGTTCAAGATTACATTCTTAGCACAGGACTCAAACGGTCTAGCTTTATTGCCTATACTCTTAACCACTAGGATCCACATTCTTGTGAAATCCTTCACACACTTTCTAATTTAATATAAAACACTGTTGTGGATTTAGCTGCAAGGAGCAGACTAAGACAAGCTAAACAGTGGGGTTCTGTATGATCTCATAGAAAAGATGTTACCCAGGGTAGGGATGTCATGGTCAAAGACCATCTTTCTGCTCTAGTATACAAGGAACAAAGCAATTGTTGACATCATATCTGTGACTAGGTATATCAACAGGATCATCACTTTTTTAATGAATAAATTTTATATATTTATGTATTTGTATACAAGAAAGAGGATTCTTTCCAAATGATATTTGATGGTATTTGTCTGGTCTAATCAACCAAAACTGGATCATGTGATCCTGCTATGACTAAAGGGAGCCTGAAAAATGAGAGTCAAACATTTGTGGGCTTTATAGTTATAGGCAAGCAACATGTTGTATATGTGTCCCTATACATGGAAGAATGTATACCTGCTTAGGGAGGCAATCTGAAAGGACACTGGGTTGGTTATGAGTAAACAATGCTCAGTGTCTACTATTAACAAGTATTCCTATCTTTGCTTTACACAGAGAAAAACTAAAGTTAACTCTATAAAGTTAAAACTTTGCACAGTCATTTGATTAATAATAGGCAAAGCAGAACTCAAGTCCAGAGCAAAAGGCTGAAGTGAAAGCTCTTAACCATCCACTATGACATGTAGACACCATAGTATCTGGGCCATGATGTTTGCAATGATCCATCCAATTCATCGGCACTGCCTACTTTAATTTGTAACTTGGTATCACTATATCATATTCAGCTTCCTCTTCTCACAAACCTTGATTGTTGCAGGTAACATTGTGTCCATATTTTATACAATCTTCACGCTCTTGATATTTTTGAGTTACTAACACATCTTTCAGTCATTTATAGAAGGAAAATTACAAGAAAAGGCTATTGATTGATGGTTCAACTGAGCAAGCCTATGTAACCATCACTGACACGTACTTTTAATTTTAAAAAGAATGCTTCGTAACATGAACGGTATAGACTTTAATGTTTTATTTATTATTATATGTGTGTGCTTCTGTATATTACATGTATTGTTCATTGTTAACAGAAGTGTCTGTCCTGCCTGGTCCCACAGCTGTTCAGTCCCAAGTAAACACACAGAGGTCTACATTAATTATAAATTGGTTGACCTATTAGCTCAGACATCTTATTAACTCTTACAGCCTACATTAACCCATAATTCTTGTCTATGTTAGCCATGTGGCGTGGTACTTTTTATCAGCGAGACATTCTCATCTTGCTTCCTCTGCTTCTGGCTTCCTCTGCTTCTGGCTTCCTCTGTGATGACTGCAGACTCTTTTTTCTTCCCAGAATTCTCCTGTTCTCATTGCCCCACCTATACTTCCTGCCTGGTTACTAGCCAATCAACATCTTATTAAAATGCAACTGATAGATCCTTATAAGGTTCAAGATCATTGTCCCACAGCAGGTCATATGCATGCAGATGCCTGTGAAGGACAGAAGAGACTGTCATATCACCTGGGCTGGAGCTACAGAAGGTTGTGAGCTGCTCTCCATGGATTCCAAGATACAAACACAAGTCTCCTTCAAGAGCAACAAGTACTTTTAACCACAGAGCTGTCTTTCCAGCCTCAATCTAGATACTTTCTAAAACTTTTCTATTTATTCTAAAATGTCACCACATTATAAAATCATACTATAAACTTCTTCCCCTAACTTAGAATGTATGTATGTCTCCTTCCAGACCATTTTTAGAACATTGTAATGTACTTAAAATTATAATTTATGCGAATGATGGTATAACTATTTTTCTACTAACACTACAACAAAAGTAATTCTTATGCTTGCCAAATGTGCTTCAGAATCATTTAAATATGAATTATTTTACAATAGGTACATCTTAATCATTCCCTAGTGTTGAGTACCCAATTTTTTCACTGTTTATGATCGTAAGTAATATATTAATGCATCAGAGTGCATATTTCTGAATTATTTTCTTAGACTATATTCCCAGAAGTGAAATACATTCAAATGTAAGGGTTTGTGTATGTGTGCATGTATGTGCTGTTATTGCAGCTCAGTTTAAATTTTCACAAATTTATTTCCTTTAAGGGGACACATTTATTGTGTGATCAGTAACACAGGGGAGCAGTAACTTCTCTATGCTTACACACTAATTGGAAAATATGTTTATAAATTGATAAACTAAAATGAGTTTTATTTTGTAATGAGGTAGAGTGGGGAATATAAATAAAAATTACTCTCAATAGAGCCGATAGTGAATACAGAATGCACAGAGAAACCAGCAAATGAGAGAAAACGTTTCCGTGAAGGTAAAAACTTGGGAAAAAGAGCAACACTTGAAACAGCTCTAAAGGGTGACCAGCTGAAAGATGGGAAGAAAGGACACAGAATTAATAGGCATGGGCAAGAGACAGGAGTGAGATACATGAGAGAAACATGGTAAAATATTCTCTTGAAATTTGTGAGACATCAAGTGGGAGTCAGAAAATGGAAAAGAAATCCTAGTGAGAAAGAAAGGTTATTCCGCTGGAGGGAGTTAAATGGCACATGGGGTTGCTTAGATTTAGCCCTGTACGTGGGAGGCCAGTGCAGCTTTCAGTTCCTCAGGACCCACAGGGGACGCACCAGGTCCACACTTCAGCAGGAAACCTAGCAGCCAGTATCTTAACAACACATTATGTGAGACTGAGCCCCTACAGACCTTTGGAAGTGTCTTAGAGTGGCATCTCACATCTGTACAGAAAGTAGCCTCAGTGAGGTAATGGTGACTGCTGGAAAACTGGACAAGAGACGACTGGCAAGGTGACATATGCAAGTGACAATCCAGCACTTGAACAGCAGAATTAAAGCCACTGGAGTTGAACGAGTACATGTGGGAAAAGAGTGTAGCAGGGTGTGTGCGTGTGTGTGTGTGTGAAGAAAATAATAAAATCCATCATTTTTTTTGCTAACTACAATGTTAATTATTTTTAAAAACTGAAAAAAAAAATTACCTGGTATGGAGTATTTTGTCACAGCAGCCCAAACAGACTAAGACAAGTCTTGACCTAAGTGTGTAGGACATATAGTACAGAGAGAGGCAGACAAGCCCCTAACAAGGCAGGAGCAGAGGGGACAAGGAGGTAAGGTGAATAAGAATAGTAAAAGATCTGCTTATCTTGCCAGCAAAGAGTTGGAAAGGTCAGGCATGTATTTCTTTAAGTTCATAGGTGGAGAAAGCCAGTCAATGACAATGAGATTTATTTATAAAGACAAAGGAATGGTGATAGAACTGGAGAAGCTAGGGTTAATACTGGATCTGAGTGAAGTAGTGTGTATGATCACTTACCACAGTCAAAGAACAGGTGGTAGTGAATATCTGTTCATACTGGACAGAGTCGGCATGACATATCTACATGTATGGAAGCCAAAATATATATGAAGAAATTTGTAACATGCTCTTCAGAGCACATGACATTACTCAAACACACATATCCCTGCTCAAATAGCTATGTCCACATTATATTTAAACAGCCAGTGATCTAGAGCACAGATTTCCCTGACAAATGAGTTCATCCACAAAAGTATGTTTCGCAAAATGTGTACAAACATGAGGAACAGTGGAAGGAATTTGTATCACCTAGTATGGTCCGCCATAGTTACATGAAGGCCTATGTGATATTCAAAGTTAAACCAAGAGCTGCCAGAGGACCCGGGAGCATGTGTCCCAGTGAGAGACAGGATCTGTCAGGAAACACCCAATCTGGAAAGCTCACAGAATGGAAGAAAGAGATTGTTTTGGACAGGAGAGAGCAGACCTTAACCAAGTGGATGGAATACAGGGGTGCATAATGCAAACTCTAGGGACCACATGGGGAGAAAGAAGACAAACCCTCAGAGATGAGCTTTGGTAATTGGAGATGAGAATAAACGTCTAGTACTCAGAAATGAGTGATAGCTTGCAAGAAGTTAAAAAGGAAATCCCAGAAAAAAAAATCTAAGAAAATACTTAAAAGATTATTTCAATGCTGGGCATACAATTAAAGCTAATAGTCTGGTGATTTTCATTATCTATTTGTCAGTTGGACATTTAGGCAGCTCCCATTTCCTAAATATTGTGAATGGAGCAGCAATGAATATGAGTTAGCAAGTATCTCTACAGTAAGACATAAAGAGTCCTTAGGAATATGTTCACAGATTGTAAAGCTAAGTCATATAATGGAGCAATTTCTAACTTTCAGAGGAACCTCCATACTTATTTCCATAGGGCCTATACCAGTTTGCACCCCCATAAACAGTACAAATAAACTAGCTCACTCAGCAACACAAGAACAAAACTATTTTCATGAGCAAGGAAACTGCAAACACAAAATCTAGGTTTTGTAGAAGGAGTAAGTAGACTAAAATAGAGAAGAGACACAGGTAAACCCAGCTTGTTAGTGAGCATGAGTTCTTATTTTAGGAATTATTTATAGGTGTTCATTGAATTATGTCATTCAGTACATATATACTCCAGTTTTTCTTTGTGCTTATCAAATATTATATAATAAAATTTAATTTTCAAAAATCAGCAATTTCCTGGCATATAATAGGTACTCAATAGATACTTTAATAAACAAAATTATTAAGACAAACAGGGTACCAAAACAATAGTGTTGTCCAGTAGATATACAGGTGGTTACTGATGAGCAGCGTCCACAGAGATATTAATATTACAAGAGGCATGGAGGATGGGAAAGCCCAAAAGTGATTAAGATTGAATTTTCTGCCACATCCCAGGGATAAACGCCTCTAAGACAAACATAGACTAATCTAAATATTGTTAAGGCAAGTGATGTTTTATACATACACAGATTCATAGTCCAATATCCAAAGTAAATCTGTTTTAATGCTCAAACGCCAAGCTACTACAGCGTAGTTTAAATACCCAGTGATGTAAATACTGACTGAATTTGATGTTGGTATCCCAAGATTTATATGCTGTCTGGAGTGTCAACTTCTCTATCTTACGGTTACATTACTACAAAACTAACTATTATGCGAGTCACTGGACTCTGCTTTTTATAAAAAGAACGCCTCAGACTGCCAGATGATGATGAGATATCACTACCACCCTCTAAAGGAACAGAATCTGTCATAGAAAACGGCCACAGAGGAAGTCTCGGCTGCTATTGAGAGGATCAAAGTTTCCCAAAAGTCTTTATTCGGTAATGGCTTTCACTTCCCTAATGCACAGTTCCCAAGACTGACCACATAGCATTGCCTGTAAAATTGTCAGAAATGAAAATCTTTTGGCTTCACCCCATTGCTGCTAATCTAAAAAATCTGGGGCTTGGATCCAACGAAAATGTATTTTAATCAGCTTTCCTAAAACTGTAGCATTCAGAAATGTATTGCTATCCTAGAGTAATCAAAACTTCTCGCTTAGAGGGTAACAAATTGTTGATTAAAAGACATTTTAGCTAAAGCATCTCTTAGTTCCCAGCTTTTTATCCTTTTAAAGTTTTTTTTTTAAACTTGATTGAGAAATAATACGACCAGAAGGGCTTCTCTAGCACAGTGGTCTGTGATGTCGAGCAGTGATGCCTCAAGTCTCATGTCCCCTCTTCCACATTTTATGTGCCAAGCTCGGGGCCATCAGATAGAAGAGCTTCTCCACCAGTGAAGAATAAAGCTGAATTTTAAAACTCAAATTTAACAACAAATCAAGGACTCACGAGATTTTCTCAAAGCTCTCCTGGGTGGAGGAGGAAGATCTCATTGTTGTTATTTTCCTACAGGAGGCTTGGGTGAGTGTGCATTTTTTAAATTTTTAATGTCCAAGGTAGACAATCTGTAAGGATACTTGGTGGTTGATGAATGAGGATAAGATTCACCACAACATGATACATCTTCCTCTCCAAAGCACTAGAGATTATTTATCCAAAACAAATGTGGACACTGTAGTTTTTTTTCCAAGTGTAAAAGGCATCCATTCCCTTAAGAACCCTGATTTTGCAGGATAATTTATATAGGCGGAAGAAATACAGATAGTTTAGAATACACAGAGTGCACATAGAAATTTTTGCCAAAACAAGTCAGCTTCAATGGGTTCAGTATAAACAAGGTTCATATAAAGAAAATCTGAATATCTATTTTAACTATTAAGATATTCCGGAAGTGGGCCCAGGAGATGGCTCAAGAGATAAAGGCACTTGCCACAAAGCCTGAATATCTAAGTAGTATCTGTGAACACACATGGCAGAAGAAAAGAGCCAATACAACTGTAGCACAAATAATAAAAACCCAAAGACAGATACTGGGTTCAACCTGAAAATCAGAAAAGCAAAGCAGCCAGTCACTGCCTCTTACTTCTACCTCAGACTGAAAATGGGTGATCCTGCCTCTATGAACCCTCAGATTGAGACTCAGAGTGAGAACTGTTTCCTCCTGTCTCATATTCCTATCTAGAGCTGGGATTAAAGGTGTGCACCACCACTGCCCAGATTCTATGGCAAACTAGTGTGTCTACTGGGATTAAAGGTGTGTGCAACCACGGCCTGGCCTGTATGACTGACTAGTGTGGTTGCTTTGCACTGATCTTCAGGCAAACTTTATTTTTTAAAATACAAATTATATACCATTATAGTCTACAGAATTGTCTTTTGACTATGGCGTGAACACCCACCGCCTGGCTAGCTCACTCCCGAAATAACCACACGGAAATTGTATTAATTAAATTACTGCCTGGCCCATTATCTCTAGCCTCTTATTGGCTAACTCTCACATCTTGATTCAACCCATTTTTAATAATCTGTGTGTCACCACAAGGTCATGGCTTACTGGGAAAGATTCAGCGTGTCTGACTTGGCAGCTTCATGGCGCGGCTCTCTCTGTGTCCTCTTCCCAGCATTCTGTTCTCTGTTTAAGTCCTGCCCTATAAAAAGGCCAAGGCAGCTTCTTTATTTAACCAATGAAAGAAACACAAATGCAGAAGGACTTCCTACACCACACACATACACATCAAATACAGACCTCTCTCACACACACATACACACTACACACACACTCACCCCTCGTGCATACACACACACATCATAAAAAGATCACACACACAACCCTCACACATGTCAGACACATTCCTCACAAACACACACACAGCATATGCACATACACACACACACACACACTTCACACATGTCCCACACATCACACACACACACATACACACCGTTTAAACAGTCAAAAACCTTTTTAAAAGATAACATAAATTTCTAAACCAAAGAGAAAGGAGGAACCTGGGATTTATAAATACCCATGTGGTAGTTAAAGTCTAAACAAATGACTTGACACTGCATATATTTCTTCACAACATTGCCATCCTTTTAAATGCCTTAGCTTTTCATATTTGAATATTTTCAATATTGACACGTGTTTTGTCTTTGCAGTCTGAGCAACAAACAGGCAACGACAACAGTTACTTACAGAAGTCGACTTTGTTTTCCATCACAAGACATTCATAGAATGGTTATAGTGAAGTAAATCTTGAAAATCAAGTTACGTGTATCTTAGGTGAAATGCCACAGGTGAGATTAACAATCCTACACCATCTCAGTATCCTACATACAGTGGTCTTGAATTGAAGAAATTATTTGTTGACTCATATGCAAAAATATAATATCCTCTCCCACTTTCATTCTTTCCCCTACACCTTGCTTCCTGTGTTCTTACCACTTTATGATGCTGGACTCAAAAATGACAATATCCCTGGAGAAGCCATGGAAGCACTAGGGCCATTTATTAGCCTCAGATACCATGAAGTAATACTTCCAACAGAGTCAAAATCCCATTATGATTTATGAATCTATGATTTATGGTCTAGCCTCAGATACCATGAAGTAATACTTCCAACAGAGTCAAAATCCCATTATGATTTATGAATCTATGATTTATGGTCTAGCCTCAGATACCATGAAGTAATACTTCCAACAGAATCAAAATCCCATTATGATTCAAGAGATGGAAAAATAGCACCTCCATGGAAGGATTACCAGTGTCACACTGAAAAAAAAACTGTAAGAGATTAGAGATATTGTTTTAATCATCTTTGCAAAATACTTTCTGGTGTAGATTATACATACGCATTTAATTCTGTTCCTTCCTGAATTTACAATAGTAAATTGATTTCCCAACCAAAGTATCAACCCTAAAACATGGAGGAAATAAAAGATGCAACAACAACAATATTTTAGAAGCTGGAAAGCAGATGTTCAACTGGCAAGAGGTCTATACAGAAAACTGAAACTAGGGCCATAAACAAACAAATCTAAGAACACACTTGATTTATAACACAGACTCCCCCAGAAGACAAAGCATGCTGTAGCATTAGATGCCACTGTGAGAAGGAAAGACAAAATAAGGATGGGTTAAGAGGCAGTCAAACCCCGAGAACTTCTCTCCAGACTTAGGAGGCAATGACTGCACTGCACCCATGTTTACCCAGCACCAGAGGCATATTCCCTGGAGGAGTGAAACAGGGAAGATGTTTGGGTAGGGAATGCACTGCAGACCCAAGAGCAAAGTTGGCATGATGAAAAGAAGAATTAGGTATGTTGTCCACTGCTGACAGACCTACAGCTCTCCTTTCCTAATTAGGTTCTAAGAAAACAAAAGCATCGCTTTCTGCCCTTAGGGTAGTAGACTGGAAGCTCATCTTGACATGCCTAAGCCTGTCCTGATTACATGTCTAAATGTCACAGTCCACAGGTGACATCATCCTCCTGCCGACAGGTGGCATCATGTTCCTACTCTACAGGTGACATCATCCTCCAACCCACAAATGACATCATCATCTCCCTACCCACAAATCCACACATAATCCAGAAATTCCAATCAATTTTTTTTGCTCTTCTAAAGCCAGATAACTGAGAAAAGCTGGAACATGAAAAGCAGGAAATTTAGAAAAGTATCACAGAGGAAAAAGACTACAAAACAGGAAACAAAATAAAAGATACTACAACTATGAGAAAGGAACAGGATACTATGTTAGGAAGAACATTCATAGAACCAAAGAAGTGCCTAGTCAGTAGCATTATGCATTATGATACAAGTTTTAACTACTCTTGTATCCCTTCACCTCAAAAAATATATAAAGTATTTAAAAGGTGCCAATGGCTTCCAGGAATTAATTACTTCAGCTGATGAATTTATGAACACTGTTTTTATTAAATTGTTTCAAAAGATAACAAATAATAGTCAGAAAAACCTTCTAGACAATAATCACTAGTGGCAAAAATAAAAAAAAACTGCTTTTATGTGGCATAAAAGATAATGTATCAAGAATAATTTCATACAAAGAAACTAAGGAAGTGAAATTGATTCATAGCCCAATGTTAAAAATAATATATTTCAGGAATATAAAATAGAAAAATCTTGAAGCAACTTGTAATTAAAATAATATACAATTTTCAAAATTAAAAGAGCATTTGCTCTCCAAAGAGCTATTAACAACTCATTGTAATAGACACACTTTAGAATACTAAGAACAAATAGTGGGGAGGAGGGGAAGAAAGGGGAGGGGAGGGAGAGGAGAAGAATAAAACAGAAATCCAAAGAGCTGCATGTTGGAGGAAGACTGCTTATTCATTTCCCGGCTGCTCAGCCCAGAAATAATCACACAGAAGCCAAATTATTTAAATTGCTGCATGGCCCATTAGCTCTAGCTTCTTATTGGCTAACTCTTACATCTTAATTTAACCCATCTCCATTAATCTGTGCTTCACATCTGTCTCCGGCGGCTCTAGTTTAGTTTTCCCCGCCTACCTAAGTTCTGCCCTATCAGGCCAAGCCAATTTGTTTATTCATTAACCAATAAAAGCAACACATAGACAGAAGGGCCTCCCACACCATTTCCCCTTTTCTCTTTAAACAAAAAGGAAGGCTTTAATTTTAACATAGTAAAATTACTTATAACAAAACAGTTATCAAGCAATAATTGCAGTTACAATATTTATATCTACTTTATCTTTTATCATAACTAAGGAAAACTATAACTATAGTTATAAATTCTTCAACTCCATCAAAGACTCTAAAAGGTTATAATATTACCTAAGTAAACAGGAAGTATATTGTCAGCAACTTCCGAAACTCTAGATTTGACAGAGACATCTCGTTGCCTAGACAGTCATGCAATGTTCTTCTGTACTGTTGGGGCATCCATCTTCAGCCTACAGGTCCATAGTATTCCCTAGAATTTTCCATGAGGCAAGAAATTTCAAAGATGATTCCACCTGTATTGGCAGTTAGTCCATCACAATCTTTTGTGTCCTGCAGCATGTCTAGCAGACTCTTTCATGAAGTGGGAACCCTGAAGGATTATTTCACCTTTAGGCAAGTTCAGCAGTCATTTATCTGAGGGTCATGCATGTCCAGTTCATCAAGCAGTCCAGGCAAGAGCAGTTTCTTGCCCAAATGGTTAACAAACTCCATAAGGAGCCCCTTTGATGCCCATCTTCCTCTTGAAGCAATTGGTGCTGCCAGAAACAGATGTGTCTCATGTCATGAAAAGTCCTAAGTTCTTAAACATTTAAATGCCATACTCTATAGTCTTTGAAAGGTTTGAAACTTGAAGAATACCTAGCAATCCAAAATACATCTCTGTTCATCTAGAAAATCTATCTAACATGACTGCAAGCTTGACTATTACAGATGACTATTTATTAACCTATATTTTAATTATATATTACATTTTAAAGACTTGGTTTTATTTTTTATAAACCATTTACTTCTTTTTATAACTCTCTATACTCCCAAGCCTATGTACATTTTTTAAACACACTGTGTCTCATTTAGAGGTCTTTTTCATCTGAATTTGCCTTTATTGTGTATCTGTAATTATTTTCTGACTAGAAGTGCTTCTTAAAATGCTAAGCCCTTCTTATGAACTTAAGCGGCACCATTGCTAGGGGAAACACAGCACTGCCTGCTTGCCCCACCCAGGCTAGCATGGCGGAGCGGCTCACCGCCTCTGACAGCCATGCTCACAGCCCCCTTTTTAGGCACACAGCCAGTCTATGTTAAGCAAGTTGTAGCATTCTGTTCACAAACCCCATTTAAATGCTCGGCCTTCTGAAAGAGCCAGAGGTTGTGCTGGCAGCATGACGTGGAAAGCTGGCATTTCATACTGGCACAGCTTTTTTTCTGCTACTGCTGAATCAGGAAAACCTTTCTTAAGGGAGCCATGCCTCTGCTTGCTTCTAGCAAACAGAGCCCACCCAAGAAAATGCCACTACCAAACCATGCTTAACTCTTTTCTTTTGTGGATTCCTTTTCAAGCTTTCTCAGGTTTTTATGTGGATGTAGTTACCAACATTGGCATGCCAATTTGTTGGAGGAAGACTGCTTGTTCATTTCCTGGCTGCTCAGCCCCAAAATAATCACAAAGAAACTATATGATTTAAATTACTGCTTGACCCATTAGCTCTAGCTTCTTATTGACTAACTCTTATATTTTAATTTAATCCATCCTCATTAATCTGTGCATCACCATGTGGTTGTGACCTACCAGCAAAATTTCAACATGTCTGTCTCTGGCAGTAGCTCAATGGCTTCTCTCTGACTCTGCCCTTCTTTCTCCCAGCACTCAGTTTAGTTTTTCCCACCTAGTTCTGTTATACCCTATCAGGCCAAGCCAGTTTCTTTATTCATTAACCAATAAAAGCAACACATAGACAGAAGGACCTTCCACCCCAGCTGGAGACATTTCTTAGAAGTACCTTTTATCCTAAAGCATTTCAAGCCAGTGGAGAAATGCTTTCACATTGATAGCAAATGAACTCTACACATCATTACAAACTGTCTGAAGGGTGAAATAAATGTAAAGATATTTTCACACAAGACAAGGTTTGAGAGCTTTTCACCTTTATCCATCTAATGTCAAGGTAGTACATGAGGAGAGTCTCACTAAAACAACTTTTTAAATGAGCAGGGGACAGGAAGGAACGCACGGAGAAAAACACATGTCCCTAGCATAGTAAGATGGAACATTGCAGAATGACAAATGAGCAGCTAATATAGAGCACAACCAGGACTTGTTGCTGGAATACTATCTTTAAGATATTCAGTGCACATGGGTTTGTCGTTTAAAAGTGGGATGTGCTCTGGACACTAAGTAAAACTGGATAATTTTTAACTTCCTAGAAATTGTAATGTAGTAACAGATAGGAAAGTAATACATCAATATGTTTATGGGGTTATTATACTTCTGCAAATGATGATGCAAGAAAACTCATCATATATTTTTAGTGATAGAAAAATGGGAAGAGTGACTCTCCCCTGGACTCTAAGAAACCAAGACAAGGCAGGTGAACCAGGCAATATGGAAACTAGCCCCTCACAACCAGTGGATGATATGTCCCTCCAAGGAAGACACTAAGGACCTGCTCCTTTTTATAATGGCCTTGTACAATTTTTTTGAGTTTTCATGTGTTTGCATCTGTATCTGTGATATAAAATAGTGAGAAATATGAAAAGAATAAGATATCACTATGCAGCCATCAGTGACCACATCAGTCTATTCAGAAGTAGAAAATTAAACACAATGCCAACATTGTTTAACCAGGCCAGCAAGGAAGTCTGGGTGATCAAAACACGGATGCCTGAGCTCTCTATCATCTAGATCAAAGCCAATTTAGTTTATCTTTAAAAAAAAAATCAAAGATAGTATGGGGAGAATACACTCAATGGACAATGAGACTTGTACTAAAATGTACTTTTGTAAAAATAAATAATTAAAAGCTAACGAAATCAAGGACATTGTTAAAAACTCTCTGGTGTTGTCAAGTCAATTTCATTGTTTCATGTTAGTTCTTTCCTATGTCTTCTCAAACACACGAACATTGCTTTGCAAGCTCTTGAGAACGAAATTGTGCATTCACAGCAATCAAACACTTACAAGAAGCCACAAACAATTGATTATAGAAATAATTTTATCATCTAATTATATAGTTATTCATAAATTCTAAATGATCTTGAAAGGTAAATTATAATAGCATTAAAAGTATCCCTTATTAGCCATTTCTTTAAGATATTATAACTTTCTTTCATTGTTTCTATTGCTTTAATACTAATTGATAACACCTTTGGTACAATAGTATGAAAATTTTGCTTCTAAGATGGGTGTGGTGGGACAGACTTTTAATCCCAACACTTGGGAGGCAGAGGCAGGTGGATGTCTGAGTTGGAGACAAGTTCAAGAATAACCAGGGCTACCCAAAAAGTTATGTCTCAAAAAATGGAAAAATAAATGCTTCTACATATATAGAATGAACTCATTTCTAACATAAAATTGAGCATAATATTTAATAGCCATAAAATTGTATAAATATTTTCACAAGTATTAAAAGGCAAATGTTGCTGAGATTTTGATGGGCATTGCATTGAATCTGTAAATTGCTTTTGCTAAGATTGCCATTTTTACTATGTTAATTCTACCTACCCAGGAGCATGGGAGTTCTTTCCATTTTCTGGTGCCTTCTTCAATTTTGCTCTTCAAAGATTTAAAGTTCTTGTCATACAAGTCTTCCATTTGTTTGGTTTGAGTTACTCGGGGATATTTTATGCTATATGTGGCTATTGTGAAGGGTGATGTTTCTCTGATTTCTTTCTTGGCCCATTTATTATCTGTGTAAATGGAGGCTGCTGATTTTTTTAGTTAATCTTGCATTCTGCTACGTTACTGAAAGTGTTTATGAGTTGCAGAAGTTCCTTGGTAGAATTTTTGGGGCCACTTATGTAAACTATCATATTATCAGCAAATAGTGATAATTTGACTTCTTTTCCAGTTTGTATCCCCTTGATCTCCTTTTGGTGTCTTATTGCTCTAGCAAGTTCTTATTGCTCAAGAACTATATTGAATAGATATGAAGAGAGTAGACAACCTTGTCTTGTTCCTGATTCCAGTGGAATCACTGTGAGTTTCTCTCCATTTAGTTTGATGTTGCTGTTTGCTTGTTGTATAAATTATATTTGGATAGGGAGAATTTTAATTAATGATTACATGGTTAAAACTGAATTTTCTTGATCCTTTAAGCATTATTCTGGTGACTCTCTCTTTCAAAATACTGCTTTTTGAATATTGCTTTTGGATTATTCTCTACTTAGTTGAATTTTATTCCAAGTTTCCAGATGTTTCTTACTAAAAGATACATGAAGATATCCATTTTTCAATCAGAAAATGGAGAAATATTTTCATGTCAATGACAATGAAGTACGTTTTCTGCAGATCAAATACTATTAAATCTCATCACTGTGAAAATCTCTACTAAAGTAAGAAAGTTTCTAAGACATTATTTATTTATATCAATATAAGAAATAGTAAAAATCAGGATCCCATGGAAAGGTTTGGTGCAATAACATGACATGACTAAAAAGACAATCAGAATGTACCAATAGTTCCCTTTAATAATGTCTTCTTAATGAGTAAAAGCTCAATACAGTCTAAGTAAAGAATATCAACACAGGAAAACAGGATGAAATATCACTTGCATTTATCAGAGTTCCAAATAAATAATGAGCAACACCCTTCCTACAGTTGTATATTTTGAATTTATGTTTCATTCAAAACAAAATCCTTCTTACTAAATCATCTCTAGCTTGTTTCCACGTTACATTTCCAATGGGCCCTCAGTGTACTGCATTTCTGTGAGAAGCCCTGTTAGTGATGACTCACTGCATACCTATGGGCATAGCCTTCTTTAGGTGCAGAAATGATAACAAATAGAGCCTAAATAACTAAATTGATTTAATTTTTCCATCTAGTTCATCTACAAAGATGAGTGACCATGCATGTCAAATGAATTTTACCCTTACCTAATAAAAACAGTATATATATATATAGTATATATATTTATGTATGTGTATATGTATATATATTTATATAATGGATTATGCATTTTTTTTAAAAAATATGAAAAACTTGGATATCCATTTTAGATTCATGTGTCATAAAAATGAATATCAATTTATTCCTTCTTAAATTTAATCTGCACATTGGTGCTGAGATCCTGAACATTTTTTGCCTTTTTCATGATAGATTTAGGTGGAAGATAATTTGAAGTCACAAAAAATTTCACTGCATTAAATTTCACCCCCTAAGCATACCAGGAACTCATATATTTTCTAGAACTAAAACCCATTACCTTGCACTTATTGTGATTTATTTTGAGATTATATTTTTTGCACTTCTCAAAGAAAGCATTCAGCTGCTTCAGAAGGCCAACTAGAGTTTGAGAGATTAATGAATACCATATCTTCCATCTTAGAAAAAAAGAACAGACACACAGATGTTAAAAACATTTTCAGCATGAGAACTATGCCAAAAGTCTCAATGATATCATACAAATTGGATGCTTAAATAATGAAAGCCCATCACTCCAATATCCTGTCTTTTGAAGGATTTGACCATAATCCAGCATGCCTCCTTCAACCTATAAATTATTAACAATAGCTAAAAGGAGATATTTGATATTTGCATAAATAAATCCTTAGAGATTTAAATGCCATCATTTCCCTATAAAGCAGGAGATTTAATTTTAATCTAAATTACCTTATTCTAAGACATCAAGCAAAGACTGTATTATGCCAAAATCTGCTTAATTAAGAGAAGTGAGAAAGGAATAGGAACTGCAGAAGTAAATACTCATAGGAAGAAAGACTGGTGACTTGAATTTAACAATGGATGAAAAATAGAGGAACGGGGAAAAACCAAAATAGAGAGGTCTCTACAATTGACGCTGTAACTCAGAGGTTCTAGACATACTCATGACTGTCTCTGTCAATTGTTCTCAGTGACCTGTCTCTGTTTAAAGATGTGTATGTTGAGTTGGATACAGGAAATATGATAAAGTGAATTAAGATGCTTAAGAAAAATTTAAAATCATTGTTATTCAATACAAATATGTTGTAGGTATGCAGATATGTACACTTGTAGACAGATGAGCCATCCAAAATCAAATACGATCTGTGTGCTATACTCAGACATAAAAACTAATAACTAGTGATAATTAC
>PVIU01009839.1:50095-73790 GCA_004026605.1 Ondatra zibethicus | reverse complement strand
TGTGTGTGTGTGTGTGTGTGTAATTTTCACATAGATCATAATAACTGACTATAGACTACGAGGCTGTGCATAGACAAAGGATCATGAGACATGGATTCCTATGAGTGACCAACTGCTCCCTGCTTTCAAAAACAACTGCCCACTCACCTGCCGGCTCTACACTTTATTTCACTTACCCTTCCTCATTTTCTTTCTCTCCCATGTCCCCCTAACTCATTTCTCCTTTTCTTCCTTTTAGCCTTCCCTCCCCCGTTAGAGTTTAGTGGAGGATCCAGGTGAGCTGTGCTCAGCCCTGGATGGCAGTTCTCAGGGGCAGAATAACCTGACAGGAGCCTATGGGAAAACACAGCCTTCAAGGCTTCCAGCTGCATCCACCCCACCCCCCAGAGCCTCTGTGTCATGATATTAAATGTTTATCTCTTGCCACAATAATTGTAAATGTTTGTAAATTTGGTGCAGAGAGCTAGGACTTGCATATATTTACTATGTTACAAGGCAGATGCTTTCATCTCATTTTATAAATGAAAACCCGGTAGGCCTGGTGAAGTCCAATAGATATCCAGATCAACAGGTAAGCATTCCACTGTATTCTGGTTTTCCTAAGTATAACTTTTCAATGTCTCTAGTTTGGACATTATAATTTTTGAAGATTATTGACAAGCCAGTAGGCTAGACACATGGGAAGGTGGCATAAGACCTTCCTTCTCCTTCTCACCAGCAACAAACATTTATCAAATGTCTGATCCCAAAGTATGTTTCAGGTAGATTTTCTGCATGCATTTATAAAACACATCATGGAACAATTTGAAGCTGAAGGAAGCATTATGAACATCTCAACTTAATAATGCAGGGTATGTTAAGTACAGACACTCATGTCAGTTTCTCAAGATAGTTCAGCTAGTAAATGAAAGCAGCAAAACTTCAGAGCCAAGTCTATAGTAGTCACATACTGTGCTAACAACTTACCTTCCACAGTAAACGAAGGATGGCACAGTGCAAGGGAAGAAAGGATGGGGACAAAGCGAGACGAGAGAACTCCGTTGATGGAAAAACAGTGTTTGGAAAGAAAAAAACATACTGTAATTAGAAAGCTCCTGAGACTAGATCAGTAATCACAGTGAGCTTGCTGCACATAAATCAATTACTTTTTATCTAACAATGCCACAGATGACCTCTGAAAACAAAGTAAGTTCTCTGGTCCTGGGGGCTTGTAGATACTAGAGAAATCTTCCACACTGAAGAGAACATTAGAGTATGGCCTTTAAGCTACTAGGTGACTCTACGATGTCTAACTCTGACTGCAGATGTTAGTGTGCTGGGACTGCCACGGCAGAGCAGCAGATTTAGAAGTATAATTTATGAGAACTTGAACTAAAGCCTAATGAGGACAGATGTGGAAACCAGGTGAGGAATTAAGTTAGTTACTGAGTCCCAGCTCTAGTCTCTAGTGCTACAAGACATGGAAAACAAATAAATAAAAACAAACAATAACAAAAAAACAAAATTGTGTTCCCTAAAATGTTTTTGGAGGAAAACCTGACCCAAATAAGCCTCTGTTTTAATTAAGTAGAGTAATTTTTTAAACTTAGTTTTATCCTTGGAATAGGCATTTCTTACCCCCCATGCTTTTGCAAGCACTGGCAAGGAGGCAGCAGAGTGAGATACCATCTTCCAGAAGCAACCAAACCCAAGCGAACCTGGTAACTCCTGGGAAATGAGCATTGTGCTGTGGGTGAAGCATATGCTATCCACCTGCAAGCAGAAACATCCTGGGTTGCTCTTGGGACAAGGCAGATTGATTCAGAGTACTGTGCATGGGGAGGAAACAGGGACATCTGTAGGGCACCAACTTGATACATAGTGAGTCTGTCCCTTGATTGGAAATGACGAGAATGGTAATGCAACATGAAGATGTAAAAGTTCAAAGGCCTTGCTTGAGGAACTTATTCAAATCTGACATAATAATGGCTCTTACTCTTTTCTTTCCATTGGTTAATTTTGCTATTGATAATTTCACACTTGCATATATTTTGATGACTCTCCCACCATGTTATTTTATCCTTCTCCTATCTCTATCAACCTACCTTTGCTCATCCCTACCATTCTCTTTCCTAGAATTGAAGTCTTTGTTTTATGACCCCTTTGATTTAACCAGAACCCTCTAGGTAACATTTAGGTTGGAACTAACCATTGGATTCTAAGAAAGTCATTAGCAAATATACAGCTGAAGACAGTGAATGATTTCCACCATCTAAATCTATTAGTAACTGTTCTAAGAGGCTGCTTGTTCATTTCTGCCTGCCCAGACTAGAAATAACCACACAGAAACTGTATTAATCAAATCACTGCTTGGCCCATTAGCTCTAGCTTCTTATTGGCTAACTCTTACATTTTAACTTTACCCATTTCTATTAATCTTTGTGTCACCATGTGGCTGTGGCTTACTGGCAAGGTCCTGGCATGTCTGTTCTCGACTGCAGCCACATGACATCTCCCTGACTCTGTCTTCTTTCTCCCAGCATTCAGTTTAGTTTTTCCTACCTACTTATATTTTCCCTGCCAGGCCCAAGACAGATTCTTTAACAAATAAAAGCAACACATATACAGAAGGACTTCCCACACCAAGTAACAAAGAGTTGAGTATCAAGAAGTGGAGCTCCAAAGAGCCCTAGTACCCATGATGGGCCATTGTGTATAGATCAGTGCAGGCGTCTACAATGGCTGTAAGTTGGTGATTATGGTAGCCATGTCTTCCCAGAAGATGACATTTCTCAGCCTTTCTCATTATCTTCTGGCTCTTAAATTCTTCCTGCTACCCCTGTTCTGCATAAACATTAGAGGGGGGTGGTACGAATGTCTTGTTTGGAGCTGAACACTCATCCATTACTTGTTCACAGCATCTTTAAAAGCTATGAGTCAGCATTTACCACCTTTCTGTTCAGAGGCTTCTTTGGTTAAGTTGGAAAGTATATTTGTGTATGGATATTAGTATAAATAGTTAGAAGGTAGTTTGGCACTCTGCCAATTTATCTGAGTAATAGCATTTAGTTTCCTGTCAGGGCCTAGGATCTCTTTCACCATGGAGTGTTGACCATTTTTATGGTATCATCCATGGGTTCCCTTCTGTAGATGTTCTCATGTTGGTTACCTCTACAGCAATAGTGCTGCTGTTGCATAAATGGGTGACTATTGTCTGGAAGGATGGTCTCATAGAGTGTAGGATGAGTAAGACCACTGATGTCCTTTCTCCTCCAGTAGTCTTCACAACACAGTCAAAGACTGAATGTTAGCAGGCAAGGAAGAAGTTTCCAGCTCAGTTCTAACCTGATTTCTGTCTACCATGCACACATGGGACATGGTTCCTGCAGCAACAGGGCGTAATCATCTAGCTTATCTTTGCAATCTCCTAAAGATGGAGAGTTCATTAAACTATGTTTAAGCAGATCCAAGAAAAACTATATATAGATACAAATTCCATACTAGATATGAGAATGCTGTTTTGTTAATAACATCAAAGTTATTGCCATTAATGAAGAAATTCAGTGCGAGTTTGTGTGGCTGAGAACTTTTCATTAGTAGCTGAAAAATACTGGTCTTCCTTGTATCTTAGATTTTACTTATATTCTTTGTAGCATCATTTAAAGGAGATAGTAGCCCATATAGGTGAAGCATGATTTACATGGTATTTACATGTGTTCTTGGATATAGGATACACATTTTCCCCATATACTGGTTTTGCTTTTTATTGCTCCTGGGCAGCATTCTTAACCCAAAATGAACATTAATGCACTTGATATGTGTCACTCAGTGGATTTCTAGAAACATAGTACTGATTTCAGTTCTGTCATGGCATATATTTTTTATCATTTCTAACAGTGAAGATTATCACAGTATCTTAATTCACTGATGCTTAGGTGAAAGAAACTTATTTCTATTTTCACTCATTTGCAAACCACTGAGGGCAAGGTGAATTAAGCTTGTCAGTACAATTCATCAAAAACATAAAGATCTGTCTCAACTAGGTAATCTCCTCTGAGTGCAAAGATCATACAAACCCATGCCATTCTAAATATGCCAAACTAAATACTAAATAGTGGTGTGTTCCCAGCACTAAATACAAGAATATGGGCCTTAAATATGTCTATCGTTTTTCAGTTTCCTTCTCTCTTCCACTTAGAGTATTTTTATTTGGGGGAACAGTTAGCAAACACCCATGAAGGCACTAAGCATCTTCTCACATTCATCTCATGGATGGGGCCTCTGTCCCCCAGGCCTGCTCTGCAGATGGTAAAACAAGAAGCCTCCAAGCAAAACACTAACATGCTTGGTAGCCTAGTGGCATTCTCTCCCATCCATGTAATGTTTCTCTTGGTGGCATTCACTGAAGTCATATTTTACTCTCTACACTTCAGAAAGGAAAATAGAAGTGTATCTGTTTGTCTTAACCGTTTCATTAGTTTGGTCTTTCGCGTTTTGTTTTGACATGTTTTCTGCCCTAATTTTCTGTTTCCAGAGTGCTAACCTGAAAGTGCTATTATGGGGTGCTTCTGTCATGGCCGTACTCACGGTTCTCTTTGCGGTGTGCAAAATAAACTTGTTTTCTTTCTAAAAAGATATGATTACAGAAAATTTGAAACCACAGACTAGGGATACTATGCAACTATTGTCCAGCTGTACTTGGCTGCACTGATATATTTCAAAGACATTCAGGCTTGATTCACCCCATCTCCTCTCCAGCCCTCACATCTACATCATTGGGAAGAAACCCCAGGAAAACAGAGATTATCATGTTACACATATGCGCATATTTATACATTTATATATGTATGTATGTAAATTTCATCATATGTACTTAAAACTAGATTGTATGTGTAAAATAATTGTTTCCAAATCATCAAGTAGTGTCCGTTCAGAATTTCTCAATCATCTCATTCCCCCCTCTTTGTTTCCTAAATAAGGATCCAAATAAGATCTATGTATTATAGTATTTGATTTATAATTTGCATATATTATTTTCAAGGCATAATTCTAATTATATTTTCCCCAGTATACAGCTGGGTGCATGTATATGTGTGTGGTGTATGTGAATAGTGCATGTGAGTTTGCACGTGTAATTATTTGTGTGGGGGTGTACATACACATGTGCATGTAGAAGCCTGAGGTTTATGTTGTGTGTCTTCATCTATCATCTCTCCCCTGCATCTATTGAGATGGGGCCACTCACTGAGGCAGGAACTCTCATATTCTACTGGTCTGGTTGGCAGCTTTATCTCCATCTCTCAGGATTGCAGGTGGACTGCTGTGCTTGCCTGGCCTTTAACATGTTTCTGAGGATCTGAATTCCTGTTTTTTCACTCTTGGCAAAGGCTTCTCTGTCTTAGCCATCCCCATAGCTTGCTGTAGGTAGCTATTATTTCTTTCAGTGTCTCATGCTATTGAAATGCATGAATATCATCTTGGTGCCAAGGAGGCTTATTGTTACTGCGATGAATGTTATTTCTGGACAGAAATAGGAAGTGAGAAATAAGAGATGTTTTCATTTAGCTTATACCATTTTAATTGCTATTTATTTGAATAATGTTATGATGTGTTTCTACCTCTGGATGGATATTAGAACTCCATATGTCTTAGTCAAATACTAGGTGCCATTAATGTAATTAATATTGTACTCTATAGTTTTTAGCGTGATAGTAGAGGTGGCCCACCAGTTGATCTGGCTCTGTAACTCTTCATTTATTCCTGAGACACCGTGGATTAGAGAAAAACCTGCAAGCAAAGAGATTATATTATTTAGTGCAAATTTATGAAAAAAATGGATTCAGAAATGTCTGTATCACCTGAGTTTACAACTTTACTTTGCAGGCAGATGCAACAAGGCAAAGATGTGAGTGACTCCAGGTGACCAGAGTCAGTGTTTCTCAGATTTTAATATACCCAGGGCTCATCTGAAGGACTTGTTACTGTGTTTAGGGCGATGTTGTAGTGACACTAATAGTGTCAATGCCATGACACAGAGGCAGTAGTCTACATGTTACCTACTGAGCAAGCACAGAGCATCCTCCACTCTTTCTGAAATGCAGCTGGACCATTTTGAATAACTTCTGGGAGCAGAAGCTGAAGTCAAGATCTGTGGTTTGGTTCAGGGCTTACCTACCTAAAGCAATGCAAGAAAGACTCAAACACCTATATGAATCTATTTAGGAGTTTTCAATTTTTTTTATCATGGATTCAGTCTTTCGGGGGTAATTACTTTTAGAAAGTCTATTCAAAAGAAAAACGTTCTACTTGTCTAATGCAAATTTTAAGCTATTATTCTTGACTTCAGTCAGCTCCATGACTCTCCTGGCTTTAGCCAGTCTCTCTGTGAAACTCCATGTGTCTGCCTCTTCTGATCTAGTGGCCATGAATATATCCTACTGGATTGACTCAGACATCCTCAAACAGGAAGTGGTCTGGCAAACTAGAGATCTCAGGGCCACAAATTTTTAGTTTCATAGAAAATACTGCACTGATTTCCTGGAATAGTGACCCTGAGGTTTGATTGTGTAAAACAGAAGTGCCAGAGGACTGAGATGACCGGCCCTTTCTATATTGTAGAAACACATCATCAGCAATTGAGAAATTTCAGTCTAAGAACCATGCCTAGAGTTTGAAGTTTCTGGAAAGCTTTGTAATGTTCCCTGGTGAACCATCTTCTGCATATCTCCCTGTTATCTGCTTAGCAGTAAAATCTGTAAACCAAATGAGGTCTTAGGGAGAAAAAAATCTGCCTTAGAGAAGAACCAAGGGAAAAAACATATTGGGCAGGACTGGACATGTAAATATAGAGGGATTGTTTTCTTATAATGGCTCCCTTGAGTACAGTGCATCACTGCTATATCCCCTTGGCTTGCCCTCACAGGTTATATATTTGTTTATAGAACGGAAAGATTCAAGGATCAAAGGTCAGTTGTTAAGGGACTCTGGAGGTGTATACTTGGGGAATAGGGTTGGATGGGTACTAAAAAGCATGGAAAAAATCTGATGAGCACCAGTGTGGTTTAATATTGCTTTTGTTTTAATATTGTCTGAATTTAATTTAGTCTGAAACTAGACTAAAATATGCAACCCATCTTACCTGTGTCCATGTCTAAGTCATATTATCAGTGTATGAGGTTACAATTCACAGTGTTTTAAAGTAAACCTGGTGTTTGAAAGATGGCAGAATGTTTTTCCTTCCTTTTGTATTTTTGGTTGTGAACCTAGCCTTTTAAGGGAAGAGCTATCTGTTTGGCCCTCTTCCTTTTATATGAACAGATGTAGACAATAAATTTAAAAAGAGCTGTTAACACCATTATATCCCATTAGGTACTGACAGAGAATGCTGTGTCCTATGTCAGTAGAAGACTCAATAATTAAGGAGTCATGACTTGTCTTTAGATACCCATGCACCGGCTGGGTTTCAGCCATTAGGTCTGACACTGTGGGGGTGTCTCTGCAGACCCTAGTGGAGCCTGCTCCCATGACTGGTGTTTGTTGATTGTGTCCTGTCCTAGAAGGGTTAGATCTGCTGCACGGTGCCTTCTTGTGACCCAGACTTAGGGCAGCACACTTTTCTTCTGGTAACGAAGGAGACACAGGGGAAAGTACACCAACATCCACTTCTGAGGCCAAGTTTGGAACTGACACACTTTCCTCAAAATTTATTTATTCAACAAGGCAAGTCATCCAGCCAAACACAAAGTCAAAAAGTCACAGATACACCCGTTTCTGCAGTAGAAGGAGCCATAGCGCCACATGTGCTGGTGATGGGGTTTTATATATAAGGCAGAGTAAAGAATTGGGCAAATGGTGTTCTTAACACAAATACATAAATATGCATTGTATTTATCAATTGAGTTCAATCTTGTTACATATAAGGAAATTTAGATAAAATATCATTGTGTTCATTTGAAAAGTTTTGTGTGGATAACTGAGAAACTAATTTTAGTCAATGTGTTCATATCTATTTGGTCTTGTTCAGATTTATTTTCTTGCTTTGCTATCAAGATTTTTCTAATTCTCTGCATTTCTCTTGGCTCCAATGAAGTGCCTGTCTGCATTAAACTTCATTAACCAAGGAAACATCTCGGACTTTATATCAGTAATTGTGTAATCACTTGAAATACATACCATCTTCCACATGGCTTCCATTTCACTCTTGGAAATGTTGGTCTGTTATTTGTCACATGAATAAAGCCTTATTTCATTTTTTGAGTATTATAATTCTAGCTAGTTGTTACTAAGAACCTCCCTATGCAAAGCATAAAGCAGAATTCCTACATCTCTGTATTGTCCCTTGTACAATCGCAGCAACCTTGTGACATTGATAGCTTAATTTTTTATATTACATTGTACTGCAAGAGGAACTGGTAGCATCAGAATTTAAATATGAGTGGGGTGTTCCTTTTTTGCGAAGTCACTTGTTCTTTTTTATGTATGTCTTCTGTTTCAGTGATTCCCCCACCCTACATATATACTTTGGCTTTTAGATTTTCTGAGAGCTATCAAGTTAGTGGATTTTATGCTGATAGGTTGGTGGGAAATGTGATTGAAATCCCATGTTTTACTGTCTTGGGAAGCCATGGGGGTGGCAAGTATCATTATTCTCCAGAAAGCTGAAAGGGCTGATAGTTTGAAGTAAAGAGACTTAAAAAGTCATTAGGTGGCAAGGCTGGTACATAGAGGCTCCTTATATTTTCCTATTATATCATTTAAATTATTATATTTCATCATGGTAATTGGTGCAGCAGTGGCACAAATATTAGGGCACTAACCAACAACTTTTTAAAAATATTGGATTTAAGACCCGTCTTTTGAGATAGTACCCAAACCTGATACTGTTAATGAGGTAAAGAACCTGAGACTATATAAGTCATGGATTCTAAGGGAAAACCTACTATAATTATTATGCTAAATTAACATAGCAATACAATAATCCTAACTGCATGTTTCTATACTAATAGAGCAGTACGTTGCCTAGCCCTCAGTTGAGAAGCTTCTTCTTGCAGTAAATGATAATTAGCACCGAGACACAACTGAACAATGTAATCATGGTAATTGGTAGTGTGTTGCTCCATAATTTTACTGATGGAACTAGCCAATTAACTTGGACTCCTAAGGACTACATTTTCCTCTAAAGTTTCAGAATTTGGAAATAATAGGTCTGGGTACTTTTCACAGTCAGACAACATAAAAATAAACCAGTAGAGAAGAATTGCTATGTAGCCCCATAGTATATGTCCTAGGTTCCAGAGTGTTAGATTTTAGAATAGGAATTTTAAATAACTTGATTCTCTTAGTAGCTAGCTGCCAGTAAAAACAACAGTTTTTGCCCCTGCTCCATTTTCATGTCTGTGTGTTGTCTGCCTGTGTATATATGCATGTGGTTGTATGCCTGTGTATGTATATATTCATGTGGAGGCCAAAGTCTGAAGTTGGGAATCATCCAAAACTACCTTATTCACTGAGACAGGGTCATCAGTCAAACCCAGAACTTGTTGATAAGCTATCCTACTCATTCTGAGGTTTCTGTCTCTGCCTTCTAAGGCTGGAATTACGGGTAGGCTACTGTACATACTTGCTGTTTATGCAGGTTTCTGAGGATTTGCACTCAGTTCCACAGACTTATGTGACAAGCATTCTAATTGCTGAGCCATCTTTCCAGTCCCTACATTAATTTAAAAGAATTGAATAATCTTACCAACATTCAATTTAACTTACATTTATTAAGGTAACCATGAAGAAAAGAGTTTATATCATGTTAATTTGTCAAGGAACTTTTCATTTTAAAAACATGGTCCAAGAAATCAAACTTCTCCTTCTATATGCTGTTTTGGTCTCCTCCTTGTATAACAAATCCCATTATACCATGCTGTCTTTCTTTGGGGTGCAGAAACAGGATGTAAGCATTTGTATATTTTTTTCACAATGGCTTCTCAGTAATTCGTATTAGTGTTAGGCATTTCAGAGGACCCATGGAGTCCTCTTTGTGTTAGTTTTATCCCTATTAAAGATGGAAGATATTTATTCAGAATTTTAAAAAATGCATTGCTATAAGATTTGCTTTTAAAGACAAAGCCCTCTAGATGTGGAAAACGAGAGGAAAAGTATTTGTTGTGGAGTTATTGTCCAGCTGAGCTGGTTCTTTTATGCCATGTACCTCATTACAGATGGAGACATCACAGCAATTTAAATCACTGATGTAATCTGGGCAGAAGTCTGATTTAACTTTATTCTCTGTTATAATCAGACTTTGACAGGTTCAAATCTTAGTAGGGTATTTTCCATATGGTTTTATTTCACACTAAAACACAGTTGTTATAGTAGATACAAGGCAGGAAACATTAGCACTCTGAGGTGAGGGTTAGCCTCATGTGTTGGCGTTTGCTGTGGCAGTGGTCTGACTGCAACATTTCTTGACCTTGAACAAACAGCATCCCACTATTTAAAACAGGAGAGTTTGCCATTGTTCAGCATCCTGAGAAGGAGCCATGACATTCATTCTGATTTCTCATCTTGTGATGTATGTCCATGATGAGCTGATGATTAAGGATGAGGTGGGAGAGAAGACACGCAGGTCAATTTAGCTTAGAACATGTTCATAACCCACCCAGGGGGCTGAGACATGGAGTCATTTTCTCAAATGACATGCATCTTGAAACGGAAACAGAATTTGAGGAGGCAGCAATGAAAGAAGTCTGGAGAGACAGCCATAAGATGACTGTTTACCCTGTCATTCTTCCAGTGAAACAAGTAAACAGCAGACTTGCTAAGAACTGTAATGGCGATAGAAAAGAATCACAATTCCTGCTCTAGGTATCTATATTTACTGTGGAGAGAGATGGTAGGTAGTAGCTCTAGTCAAAACATGGAAAGGTGTGGTAGTGTAAATGTGGTCCTCTTGTTAGTTAGGCAAGTTAGGGGAGAAATAACGGAGCATTCCTGGATGAGATCCAAAGCCACTGAATATGATGAACTAGTAAGAAAGGCATTCAGCCCTGGGTGATAAGTTGTTTAGAGAAATGGGGCACAGAAAAAAACAAGCCTTGTTAGGCAACAAGAGGAACAGAGAGACGAGATGACTAAGCGACGCCCAGGGCTTTGGCAGAAGTCAGAGGGCTCTGAAGGCAAAAATCATCCCCAGTTCACCATTTCATTCAGGTTAATTTCTCCCTAGAGAGATAATGAAAATGAAAATAAACATTTATTATTGGATGAAAGCCGTATCTTCTGTATTCTTTGGTGTATCAGCCCTGCTTGCTCAGAGAGCCAGGGCATCACAAAGAATCTTCAGTTTATATTCTTTCTTCCTAGAAATTTCTATTTCAAAGTAAGGTACTGATACACACATTTATTTCTGTTATGTTCTCATGGAGGATGGATGAGTGTTCAACTAGGTTTTCAACTCAAATGCTTTGTTTCCAGTTACTGAAGTGAGGATTTTCACTTGTACTAGTGGTTCTCAACCTTCCTAATGTTGCGACCCTTTAATACAGTTCCTCATGTTGTGGTGACCTCGACCATAAAATTGCATTTATCGCTACTTCATAACTGTAATTTCGTTACTGTTAGGAATTGTAATGTAGATATCCGTGTTTTCTAGTGGTCTCTGGGGATCGTGACCCAGAGGTTGGGAACTACTGATATATATCCTAGAGATAAAGTGCCTGCTATGGGGACCCAAGGGTACTGTGAGCACTGAGTAGGGACCTTCTTTATATAAGGTTCCCTGTAAGATATAGAAAAGGCTTTCTAGCCAGTGAGCTTCAATTTTCCAACACAGATATTATTTTTTAAAATAATTTAAAACCAAGGATAAACCTGAAGTCAGATAGCCTTGTTTACTATGAATATTTGTAAGGTTCAAATATTTCTAATTTCTTACACATGTAATAGAAGAGTTGAGACTAGGTGATACAAATATATAGATGAGGCACTGTGAGAAGAACAGAAGGTGATGCCAAATGCACCTAAGAGAAATCTCCTTTCTTTTACTCCAAGGCACACAGCCCAAAACTAAACTAAAAAGAGAACTGAATATACTTCTTCTGGCTGTTAGGGCTGTTGCAGACATCTCTGAAAAGCTGGGGCTAGCTTGTCAGAGTCTACAGAGATTGTGAATGTGCTGCCTGATGCTTTTCTGATCCTAACAGAGAAGACCACCTGACCGTTAACAGCAATTTCAAGGCTGGCATTTGTCCTTTGTTGCTAATTCTGTTCCATGACCTGACACTTCTTTTCTCCACCTCGTTTTTCTCACCCCTTCTCTGTCTACCCACTCCTTTCTGCCCTTCGATTCTATTTAAGTACAGTACCTATTGTATTGTTTTTTCCCATTTGGCTTATTTTCCCACCTATGCTTTAATGGCACAATCTTCTTCTCTCTCCATTTCTCCCACCTCATCTATCTACTTCTTTGAATTGCTTGAGGAATTTGGCTGCATTTACCTTGAGTCCTTAATTTATTACCATGCAATTAATTATTTTAGCTGAGATTAGGAAAAAATAGCTGACAGAGGTAAGAAGGAAAGAAGGTGAAAAGGAGATGTGTTCTTCTTTTAATTTCATGTGAAACCTCAAACCATGACACAGTGCCATCCAAAGTCAAGGTGGGTATTCTGATCTTATTTGTCCTAGACAGTCTTCACAGACACATCCAGAGGACTTGTCCCCTAGGACGATAGATCTTGTCAGGCTGACAATATTAACCAGCATGGCAATCTTTGCACATCTCTTGAGTAAACATCTGAATTTTAAATAAAAAATACATGCTTTCATATTGTTCAGAAAGAGAAAAATATAGATGTTTTCATAAGTTTTAAATAAAAATATACATGTTTTCATATTGTTCAGAAAGATAATTTATAATAAATATAACAGGAAATGGATATTCTGGTGTTTCTCCATCTCTGGGCTGAAGTAAGTAAGTTACAGGGAAAATTTCCATTATTAAAAAGCATAGCAGTGTAAAGAAGAACAAAAAAGGCAGCTTAAATGAAGCAAGTAGCCCACAAAGCATGCACCATTTTTAAGGTACTCAGCTTCATAGGAGCTAAATGGTGATGGTGGCTGCACTTATGGAGGTTTTAATCTAGTAAGGAAAATGGTCAGTCAATATGTGAAACAAAAACATTAAGAGTTAAACATTATATTCAGTGATATGAAGAAGGTAAACAGTAATTCAAGACAAGGCAGTTCTGAAGAAAAGCAGGTTTAAAAGTTTAATTGACTGGTGACAACACTGGTTACTAAGCAGCCTATATAAAACAAATTCAGGAACCAACTCTCTGCCAGTTTGTTGGGAGGGGCCTTTCAGAGGTATAAAGAATAGATTCCTTGTTTTGTACATGTTTCATGGGCATATCTTTATTTTCTTCTGTAATCTGAAAAGACTGTGATACAAATATAGTTAGTTTGCTTTTGGAAATGTCCGCAGAGATCTGGGTAGTTCAGGTGTCCCAGAATCAGAAGTAGGGCAGGGGTTATTGGTTGCTTGGCAACTGGTGCAATCCCAGAATAGTTGTGTTAGTTGAGTTTAAGGAGGCAAGGAGTGTGGACTAAGAAATGGAACAAAATAGAACTGTAAAACCCAGGTCTCTGTCAACACGTAAAATCTCAGGATTGGCCATCTTGTGGGCCACTAATCCAGCAGTGCATTTACTTTCTTTTCACACAATATATCCCAACCACATTTTCCTGTCCCTCCACTGCTCCCATAACTACCCCTCCTCAAGGTTGGGCAAGGCAACCCTGTAGGAGGAAAAGGGTTCCAAGAGAAGCTCTTCAGTTTCATGAGGTCCCATTTATTAATTGTTGGTCTTAATGTCTCTGCTATTGGTGTTCAGGAAGTTGTCCCCTGTGCCAATGCTTTTAACGCTATTCCCCACTCTTTCTTCTGTCATATTCAAGTGTGTATGATTTTATGTTGAAGTCTTTGATCCACCTGGACTTGAATTTTGTACAGGGTGACAGATATAGATCTATTTGCATCCTTCTACATGCAAATAGATGTAGAAGATGAGTTAGACCAGTTGAAGGTGCTTTCTTTTCCCATTGTATAATTCTGGCTACTTTATTAAAAATCAGATGTCCACGGGTCTGTGAGTTTATGTCTGGCTCTTCAGTTCTATTCCACTGATCAACTTGTTTGTTTTTATGGCAATACCATGCAGTCTTTATTACTACAACTCTGGAGCACATCTTGAAATCAGAGATGGTGATACCTTTGGGTATTCTACTATTGTTTGGGATTGTTTTAGATATCCTAGTTTTTTTGTTTTTTCTATATGAAGTCTAACATTGTCCTTTCAATGTCTGTAAAGAATTGTGTTGGAATTTTGATGAGAATTGTATTGAATCTTTAGATTGCTTTTGGTAGGATGGCCATTTTTACTATGTTAATCCTACTGATCCGTGAACATGGGAGATCTTTCCATCTTCTGATATCTTCTTCAATTTCTTTCTTCAAATCATTGATATTTTTTGCCATATAAATCTTTCACTTAGCAATGCATTTTCTATGTACATATTTTCCAAGAAAATCTCAGTTGAGCTTTTGATATCTGTGTCTCTTCTTCACACAGTATTGACAGTCGGTAATTTCTTTTAAACACCCTAACTTCTCTAACATATATCTCACCCTGTTTCACAATAGGAAAGTTGGTTTCAGCTTCTTGTTGACATGACCAAAAATTTCCCAGAAGCTAGGTTTCTTTCTTCAGAATAGCAATACTCATCTTTTGCTGCAGCATCTGTGAATCATGGATCAGTATTCAAAGAAGGGACTAAATGTCAAATCTTAGAGAATTTAGAGGTCACCTCAGCCCTCTGAGAGTATAGCACATGGGTAGCTGGAAGCAAACCCAATAAAAGACCTGAAGATTAGATGGGACATGGAGGTAATTTGCCACCTGTGGTGGTTTGAAAGAAAATGGCTCCTACTGCAGGTGGCACTATTTGGAGGTGTGGCTTTGTTGGAGTAGGTGTGGTCCTGTTAGAGGAGGTAAGTTACTGTGGGGGTGGGCTTGAGGTCTCCTTTGCTCAAGCTATGCTCAGAGTGGTAAACAGTTCACTTTCTGTTGCCTGTGGCTAAAGATGAAGAACCCTCAGCTCCTTCTCCAGCACCATGTCAGTCTGCATGCCACCATGTTTCCCACCATGATGATAATGAACTAAACCTCTGAACTGTTAGCCACTCTGTTGCATGGAGGCTACTTGTTTGTCCCAGCTGCCCTGAACTGAAATAATCACACAGATACTGTATTAATTAAATCACTGCTTAGCCCATTAGCTCTAATTTCTTATTGGCTAACTCTTACATCTTAATTCAACCCATTTCTATTAATCTGTGTATCGCCATGTGTCAGCGGCTTACTGGCAAAGTTTCGGCATGTCTGACTCTGGTGGCGGCTCCATGGCGGCTCCCTGACTTTGCCCTTCTTTCTCCCAGCATTCAGTTCTGTCTTCCCAGCCAACCTAAGTTCTGCCCTATCAACAGGCCAAGGCAGTTTCTTTATTCATTAACCAATAAAAGCAATACATAGACAGAAGGACCTCCCACACCAGAGAATGAATTAGCATCTATGGTTGGAAGGCATAATTTCAGAGTGAACTTGATCTGCCGGCTAAGCCAGAAGACCAGGACCTTCCTCAAATCAGTGACTCAAAATAGCCAGCATGTCTGTGAGCTACATCCACATTCTAGATTCATTCCCAGGTGCTTCTGGGCCCTTCTTTCTTACCAACACTAAGCATGTTTGATGGGGTTGCTGATATGTAGAGTCCCAGAATGTGAGCCCTTCCCCAGTCCTGGTACTAGATGAAGATATTATATACATCAGTTATAATACTCCAAAGGATTCTGGTAAAGGAGTCACCAATACATTAAAATTTGTCACCCAAATGTTGGAAGAATAAATGCAAGGTCCTGGAAACTAGCAGGTCTCCCTTCTTCCCTCGGCTAACTGGCAACACTGATTTGGGTCTCAGCACCACATCATGAGGACAACATCACAGACTCCACTGCACCACCATGCTGTCCTGAGCTGAGCATCCTAGAGAATCAGTCCCTAGCTTTCCACAGCACTACTTATGTCTCTGTGACTAGTTAGTAGGATATCTGAGGGTAATTCATTTGCATGCTGGCAGAAGAACTAAAGAAATCACTAAAATGGACTCACTCAACGTTCTCTAAGATAATAAATGCTGGGGGCGGGGAAAGGTTGCAATGCCAGGGAAACAACATTGCATTCAAACTTAATTACCAAAATTCAACTTGTCCCTGAAAGAATCCTGAGCTCTTCTAAAATTCTTTTTAACTCTTTTGAACCCCATGATTTTTCTTTTACCTTTGAAATAGGAAATTCTGCTGAGGATTTCTTAGGGAGGGGTCTGCTCACATTCTCTGCCCCAGATGACTGTGCCCAAGACAGTACATTCCTAGCCATCAAGGGATCCCTGGGATGGCATCTGTAATTCTTTCTGTCTTGTGTGCAGCAGCCCCCAGAAGCATGGCCAGCTGTTGCCCTCTTCTGGAAGGTCCAGACTTGAGTCACACCACAACTTTCCTCTGACTCCTATCTGCCTCGGTCCAGGTTCCGCTCCCACCTCCTTCTGCCACCCAAGCCTCCCTGAAGCCCACCCGCTGCCTTCGGTCCACACTGCCTTCCCATGCTGCCCAGCTCCGACAGTGGTTGGTTGTATCTCACTGAACACTGACTGCCGCAAGAGCAGCCTGCCCTAAGATCCTCCTTCCAGCCTCGTTTTGCTGCTCTTCAGAGGTTTGGCTTCTGTGCCTCTTTGTGGACTCCACCCTTCCCTCATCTTTGGCTTATACCTAAACCAGCTTCTACAAAACCACCTTTCATTCTTACTCCCTCACCTCTTCCTTCCAAAGTTTATTCCTGTATCATTCCATGCGTAGTAGAAAAACTTTTTACAAATGTCTCCTGAATAAAGGAAGTTGGGTGGTTTCTTAGTTAGGGTTTCTATTGTTGTGAAGAGACACTATAACTACAGAAACTCTTCTAAAGGAAACATTTAATTGGAGTGGTGTTGGGGGAAGGGTCACTTGTTCTTCCTGGCTGCCCAGCCATGAAATACCACTCAGAAAACTCTAATAATTAAAACACTGCTTGTCCCATTAGCTCTAGCTTCTTATTGGCTAACTCCTACATATTAATTTAACCCATCTCCATTAATCTGTGCATCACCACGAGGTTGTGGCCTAGCAACAAAATTTTAGCACGTCTATCTCCAGCAGCAGATCCATGGCGTCTCTATGACTCCACCTTTCCTTCTCCCAGCATTCAGTTCCATCTCCCCGCCTACCTAAGTTCTGTCCTATCAACAGGCCAAGGCAGTTTCTTTATTCATTAACCAATAAAAGCAACACATAGACAGAAGGACCTCCCACACCAATTCTCCAAATGAAATGCCATTGTCCCCTTAATAAACAGGCTCCAGATTTCTTTTTATTTTATTTTAAAATGCACGATTTATTGGCAGAATATGGAATGAGTGCCGCAAAGCAAAAGGTAAAACTTCCATCTTGATCTGATTAAGCCATCCAGGAAAAACTGACATGCTCACATATCGAAGAGGCGCCACATTTTTGAGGCCTCTTTCTGCTGTTGGCCCTCTCTGACTTTGATGCTGGGCTGACAGCCGAACTACTCGGCGGATTTTATTTGTTGTCAAGATGGAAATCAGCAACTTCTTCCCGGCACTGCATGGGTAGGAAGGGAATTAGGTGAACAGAAGGGGCCTTGCAGAATTTCTAGGGGAGCTCTTTCCTGCAGGAGGATGAGCTCACAGAGGACTGTAAGCTAATATATGGCTCATGTGATAATAATAGCATTTCTCTCACAGCTTCGTCGTAAGTATTGCAGAAATACGCCCCTAAGAGCAACAAATGAAGAACTGTTAGCTGACTAAATATACCTGGATAGAGAGTAACTTCAGTTGACTCTGTAGGAAAGACTAACATTAGAAAAGTAAGAATAAACTTTTGACCTTAAGTAATAGTTGGTATGTTTTGAAGTGAATCAGTTTGGTACTATAGATCTATAATCTATAAAGCTACATTCATAAATACTTTCCATCATATACTTAACTCCTTTTCTGCACATCACCTAGAAATTATGTAAAATATAAGCAAAACAATTCACAAAACATTTGTCATGATTATTTATGATGACACCATCAAGAACTTGGCTATCAACTCTGGAGGCAGCTACTCTGTGAAATGTGTGCCATCATTTCAAAGTGTGGACACCTCAAGGCTCAGCACCTTTGATGCATTGCTGTTGAAAATCACGGGTTGGAAACTGAAGTACAATAGGTCATAACTGACACAGATGCATAAAAGATGCTAAGTGGCATGCTGAAACCTTTAAGACTTCTGCTAAATGAATTTTTCCTCAGTTTCTTTTAGTTGCTTTTTAACAATAAGATAAAAAGACAGAAACATTGAGAAAAGACAAGGAAATGAAGCCCTGTCCATAAAGTAGACCCAGCATCAGCGCCGACAGGCAGGTGGATAGTAGCACACCTTGTGTGGTGGTGGAGAGGGAAAGAAAGCCTGCTATGGCGCTGTAGGGGAAACTGGCTTAGAGCCAGGCATAGGAAATGAACACATGGGAGCAGCCTTTTTTTCTGGATTGCTGATTCTTGTTTTCTGATGTCTTGGTGCTTCCAGTCACTAGCATTGTAGTCCTCGGATCCTTGAAGACACGCTTGATGATCCCACTGTACGACTGAATCTTCAGGCGGTGCCAGATGCTCTGGCTTCTGTCCTCCGAAGCCTGGCCCTTGTCATGCTCTGGGGCTCTACCTTCTGAATTTTGAATATGGGAGCAGAATTAGCAAACTTTTTCCTTGTCCATAGTCTTAGGCACAAAATGATTTCTTGCCATTGATTTTAGCAACATTCCATGATATCTTTCCTATCATTGGGTCAATAATTGTCATCTTTTTAATCAAAGGGAACACACTGCATCTTCTCTTTGGCCTATTGTGATTGTCAGCTAGCGCTTTGTGGCTGTTAAGTAAAAACAAAGGCTATGGAAACAAAAACAGCAAAAACTCCAACAGTAGATCTGATTCCTAGCGACCTCTCAGTGAGGCAGAGGAAAGTAGTGTCATGGCACGGACACACTGAATAAAGGGATGAATCATGTCCTTGGAGGGAAGGAGAGGATGACAAGATTGCATCACCCAGAATGGCAGGCAACTAAAATCATGATTCCTTTTATTTTTTAAATTTTCCATTTATCATTTTTTGACTTTAATAGACTGTAGATTGTACCTTGGAAAAGTTATGTTGGTCTGGCCTCACCTCCCTTAACTGTTCACACAAGCATGCCTGCGTGGCATTCTGCTTCTCTGTTTGTGGGGTTAGACGATTCAGCAGTAAGGCTGCCAAGAAGGTTAGGCGGCCCTGCACACGTAGGAATTTTAGGCACAGCACTTCACAGGCTTATATTTTGAGAGGAAATCAAATGCCTGAAAATGAGATTTCTTTGAAGTCAAAGGGCAGGGGAGCATCTGCAAGGATCAGAATTCACAAGGCATCTCAATAATGAGACCCGAAGCTCTGTGCAGAGCTCTCCCAGGGAATGGAAGAACTGGGCTGCTGTCCCTTCTTATGGAGAAGCAGATGAGACCAGTGTGTCGCTTGCCCTGTACAAGTACAAAGCTCATGTCTGTCAAATTCATGGGGTTTACCTCATTTCCACTTTCCTTCAAGGAAACCAGAAGGTGTCTTCATACTGATTCAAAACAAAGGTAGCACGATTAATCCCTCAAGAGACAGAAGCAATAGTTTGAACCAGAGTTTCTTTTTCTAGCTGCAAAGGAAAACTTTAAATTAACTCATTATTTGATAATTTCATACATGTGTGTAATACATTCTAGGTACATTTATCTCCCTACCATTATTTATATTGCATGCCATATGGTCCAGTCCTTCCATCCTCTACTAAGTTCCCATTCCCTTTTCACTTCTTTCTGTTGTTATTTTTTTGTTTTTTTGCCCTGGAATTTTTTTAGTTATGGAGGCTCCAGGTCTCATTTCACTGGAAACTGTTCTAGAGGAGATTTCTCTTTATAGACATTGATTTTGAAGAGCCAGGTGATTATTCTCAGGATGCAGAGGAAAATGACCACCAGAGAGTGAAAATATAAAAACAGTGTATGGGAAAGGGGACTTTTATATGTGCTCCTCCTGTATGTGATTTCCCCAAATGGATTTTTCTAGCTTCATCTGTTTTTGTTGTGTTTCACCTACTCTTGGTATTTTTAGATAACACTGAGGTTTTTGTTTTGTTTTTTAGGTAGGCTAAGGTGCTCCCTAATGTGGAATCTGTCATTTCCAAATTTTCCTTGGTACATTTTGGATAGATTGCTGCTGATTTTCCAAGAGAGATTAAAGTGACCAGTTACATTTCTTTTCCAACAAATATTAGAATCTGGATGTGATTCTTGGACTGGACAAAGGTGGAGCACTAACCCCTTCTCAGGAGCACTTTCTGTGATTTCTGTCTCAGCTCCAGAATCGCGCATGCTTGCAACTGGTATAATGAAGGTGGAGTGGGCTTAAGACAGGTTGCTGACGCACCATGGGTATTTTGTCTCTGGAACAGAGCAGAAATCTGAGTGCCCAGCTCTCTTCTGCAGGTCCTTGTGTGGGTCTCAGTGCCTTCTGCACTGTTTAATCAATTTTTCAACATTAGGATCTCCAATTTCATAAAACACCGTGGTTCTGTGTTCTTTGTCTTCTGGTCTGTAGTACTTGTGTTCCTCATGCCCCAGAGATTGAGTAGGGTAAGGCTCAGTGGAGAAAGGCAAGGGAGAAGGGAAGATGCAATGAAAAGTGCTACACAGAAAACAGCTGGGTAGGGCTGTTTTAGAGTTGAAAGTCAAGACGCCAATGCAAAGGCACAACAGGAAAGGAGATCCCAGTGATGAACCAAGAGCAAAGAGAGTAAGAGATAGAACCAGAGGGACTGGGACAAGTACTCAGAGCTCTCTGATACTGACGTCACAGCCAAGGAGAGCTTCCTTGAGGGCCACTGTCATTCATCATGTCCCTGGTCTATCTCAAACCAGTCCACTGCATCTCTGCATGAGCCTGCTTCTGGGACTCTGAGGAGATGGATCCCAGGCATTTCTATGTAAAGCATGGCTTAGGTTAGGCACAATTTCCCTTGATTTATTTTAAATTCTTTCACACAGTACATCCTGACCGCAGCTTCCCCTCCCTCTGCTCTCAGTTCCCTCCCTCCCCATTCCCCCAGATCTATTCCTCCTCATTTGCCTCCAGAAAAGAACAGGCCTCCCAAGGACATCAACAGAACACAGCATAACAAATTACAATAAGACCAGGCACAAACCCTCATCTCAGGACTGTACAAGGCAACCCAGTAGGAGGAAATGTGTCCCAAGAGCAGGTGACAGGGTCAGAGAAACCCCCACTCTCACTGTTAGAAGTCCCACAAGAACACCAAGCTAACAACCATGACATATGCAGAGGACATAGCATAGCCTCATGCAGGCACTGTGAAAAAACCCCTATGAACCCTGCTTAGTAGACTGTTGATTGTGTGAGCTGTATTCTTCTGGTGTCCTGGACCCCTCTGGCTTTTGTATACAATTTATTTCAGGCTTTTTCTATATTACACAGTTCTAGAAATAATTTATCCTAAAAATACCAGAACAAACAAATTACATTTCACTTATACTGATCAGGATGTTCAGCTTGTTAACTTTTGATTGTGTTTTGAGATAGAATCTCATGTAACCAGGCTGATTCCAAACAGTGACTAGGTCAGTTTTCAGTTTCTTAAGTGCTGGGATTATGGGCATGTCACCATACTTAGCTACGTTTGCTGTTTTTATTTGTTTGTTTTGTTTTGTTTTTATGATGTTTGCTTGCTGGTTTTCTGTTTGCTTTTGTCCTTTCTGCCTTGATTGATTATTTTTCCTTCTCATGGTTTGTAAGCCACATGTGCAGCATCTTTTATTGATTATGTGGTGATTTTGTGCTTTCCTAGAATTTATAGGATGCCTGGGTTTATTTATTAAATTTTAATTTATCAAGAAGATAATACACTCAAAGCCCCAGTGTGAACTCTATAGGTTAAAATGGGAACAACGTAGACTTGTTTTTGTCTTCAAATGCCTTAGCTTTTAGTGTAGTGAGCAAGAGGACAACTAGGCAAACAAGCAAAGTACCGAGCAGCACACAAATAGAAAGCAGTTGGATGCACAGGCAAATAAGCATGTAAAGCTTTGACACATGCTATGGAGACTAATAATAAGAAGGAGGGTGAGTGTGGATGGCATCATCTTTTCCAACAGGAAAGAAGGACAGAAATCTCTGTGGAAGGACCTGAGAATGAAAGAAGCAAGCAAGCTCAGCAGCTATCTGGAGAAGAACGGTCCCGAAGAAAGGTCTTTATTTATGCACAAGGGCCCTGAGGCAGGGGCATGTCAGCAATCATGTTCTGTTGGCATGTATTAATGAGGGAAGAAAGTGTAGGTGAGATTAAAGCTAGTGGGAAGCACTCCCTCAGGTCTATGCAGAAAGCTTTTAAGTTTTGGTGTGATTCCGAGTAAGGGGCCAGCCCACTGGAGAACTGTGGAGAAGCGACCTGACTTCCCCTTTGCAGATTACCCTGGTCGCTGAGCTGAGACAGACTACAGGAGAGGCAGTGGAGAAGAAGGAACTCTTGAGTTTGTTGGAAAGATTTGGGGGAAAGGTGATGTAGATTGTCAGTCCTAGTGTAAATGGGGAGAAATATGTCTATCCAGATTAATTTTTCCTAATTAAAAAACATTTATTTTATAAGTAATTCCTTGCTGACCATTTATAGAAATCTTATAAAAATGAGATAAAGAATTCCAATATTTACTTTGCCTAGATTTTTCGACTGTATTTTACAATGTCAGTTTTTTACATTTTGAAAGTATATGTATGCTTCAACTTTTTGGATTAATTTGAAGATGCGTTGGATGGATTTAGGTTTTTATTGTTAGCATATTTATAATTATTAGTATAATTGTAAAATAATGGGTTCTATTATGACATTTTCTTACATGTATATTATGTACTTGCTAAAATACACCCCATTTAATCCTCTCGTCCCCTCCTGCTTCCTGGTGGTCTTTTCCTTTGCCCTAAGAGTACTCATTCACTCTCACATTGAGTGCATGTGTGTACATGTATGTATGTATGTTTGTATGTATGCATGTATATGCAGGTATGTATGCATGTGTGTGTGTGTGTTTAAAGCTAGATTTTGCAAAGGGAAGAAAGTATTTGTCTTCCAAGTCTGGTTTACTTTGATTAACTTGGTGATCTCTCATTCCTTTTATTTTCTTGCAAGTGATATGAATTCATTCTTCTTCGTGGCCGAAAAATACAGTTCTCCAAGTATTCTTACCACATTTTCTTCATCCTTTCATTGAAGTCTGTTCCCATATCTTGTCTATTGTGAATGCTGCAGTACCCTTGGCTATTCCTGCTTGCTGACTTCTGTTGCATGTTCAGGTGTGATGAGGCTGAATATATGGCTGTTGAATTTTAGTTTTTTGAGAACTCTCAATACAGACTGATTCCATAGTGGCCTGCACTGATTTGCATTCTCATCAAGAATGTGTAATTGTTCTGCTT
>PVIU01009839.1:0-49995 GCA_004026605.1 Ondatra zibethicus | reverse complement strand
TTGTGTATGATTGTTATGCCTACATGGATGCCTATGTACTTGAGTTTCTGGTGTCTACAGAAGCTGGAAAAGAACATAGGGTGCTTTGGAACTGGAGTTATGGATGTTTGTAAGCTGCTATGTGTGTGCTGGGAAGTGAACCTGGGACCTCTGGAAGAGAATCCAAGCTGCTAACCACTGAGCCACTTCTCCAGCCCCTTGAAGTCTTTTTTCACATCTCTTTCTTCTCTCTCCCAGTATTTTTAAAACTATCTTTTCCCTGTTAGGAAACTAAGTAGCAGCTTACTTCTTTTGCCTTAGGAATTTTCCATCCTTTTAATGTAGCATTTATGGTTTCTAAGTATTCGAGAATTGGATCTTGTTTTTCATGTTTGTATTTGGCACAACACTGTCGTTATTTGCTCAAATTGTACACCTTTCCCTCCACCCCACTCTCATTCAATGATATGACCTTGTCTGCCTGGCTTTTGTCCAATTTTCATTCTGTTACTAAAGAAATAGCTTTGAAGGTAAAAACCGGAAATGTCGTTTGTTATTCTAAGATTCTTTGCATCTTTTATAATTCCAGGATAAAATAGGAAATGCTCACATGGCCACACACTGAGCATTTGGTGAAGCTCCTTAGCGGAGACCTGTGCCCTCTTCATGTTTCTGATGTCCCAAGCATATCAGGCGACTGGTAATCCCCAACAGGTGCATTCAAGCCTTTGCTCAGAGCCTCATCTTTACCTGGAAGGCTTTATTTTCACCTCAGCACAAGCAGAAATTTAAAGTGTCCTTCAAAATTCGGCACCTGTTACAGATCTATGTTAAACATTTTTTTATTCTTTTACTATATATAGAAATTATAATTATATAATATCACCCCTCCCTTGTCTATTCAAACACCCTATATACTCTCCTTATTCTCCTTTGATTCATACCCCCAACTAACTGTTATTGCATGCATGCATATATGTACATATATATTCCTATATATAACATGCTCAGTTCAGGCACTTGTCCCATTTCCATCTTTTCTCAGTTACCTCTGGGTAAGGCTGAAGCCTCATGGGCTTTTCCTTATCCATCAGAAAGTTTATTGGTATCATCCATATTCAATTCACATTTGAGCAGTCCTGTTGGTGAGACTTTATGTGTATAGCTTCTGAGGTTACTAGGAGGCACAAACTCGTTGAACCTCTGACTCTTACACTCTTTCTATGCCCTCTTCCATGTGATACATTCACTCTCTATATTCAACTTACAACTCTTCTTTTTTAAATTGCTATAACATTTTTCATATACATAGGGATAATGCTAAGTAATTTATCTTCCCGTTTGTCTTCTACCACAAAGAAGGAAATTTAAATGCAGAGATGTGCTTTATCCATTACAAAAATCTGTGTTACCTACTATACAATAAATACTTAAAATGATATTATTTAATGACTAATGTGAGAGGTCTCAGTGTCGACCAATAGTTCCTAATCTGTCTGTAGATGGAAAGATGTCCTGGAAACGAGCTATGCAACCCATGAGGATGAGGGATTGAATAACATTACCTTTTAAGATTCTATAACATTTCTAGACTCCTATTTTGTAGGCTACTCAATATTGTTAGTTCTATCGTGTATTCTTTAAAGGACAGTCATAGAAACCACTTCCAATCTCACTTCTGATTTTGAGGTAGTCCTGATAAAATAGGCAATGGCCACACAGTCTGAGCAAGCTTGTGGCAAAGCTTGGGGAGGGAACTGGCAAGATACATGGAAGTTGCCGACAGCTGAGTTTCAGGCAAACCTACACAGGTGGAAGGAAGTTCAAGAAATCATGTACCAGCCCAGGAGAATTCTCATGCTCTAGTTGGATTGGGGGGGTTGGGGGACTGGCTTAAGCTTATAAAAGTCAGTGGGTTCTGGTCTAGTATATCACACTAATAAGTGTATAGATCCTTCATACGTAACAGGAGGCCTGGGCAGGCCTCTAAGGGGAGAGTTGGAATAATTTATGATGCAATTTGAACTTCTGTCTGGTTGTCTAGCGTTAATTTGGACTGCACAGGAAAAAGAAACAACCTGGACAAATGAAAGGGAATATTCTTGGATTGATAGGCCTGGGAACAGGATGAAGGTGAAAGAATTGGGCCATGAGAAGTAATATGACTTGAAACTAAATTGAAACCATATTGCAAAGGACATAAATGACAGGACAGGGTAGGTGCTCTGATTTCATTTTGCCCACTAAAAGAGATCAAGGAAGAGTTTTCAAGTATGAACATGAAAGAAGGCAGAGGATTGGAGTTTGACACAAGGCTTCATGCTGGTCCTTGAGGATCAATCAGAGCCAGAGAAGGGGTCCATGGCCAGGACAGGCAATCACTGCCCAGATAGAGAAGAGACTGTACTCCTTGGAAGAGCTTTCTCATGGGCCACACATGTGGCCTAACATCTGTGATTCTAACATCAGTTTCTGGTCTAGAGTAAACCATGAGTTCATTAAAGAAAGGTTCAATGACATCACCAGCATTCCTTCACCCGTTCAGTTAACAGCGCATGCTCTGTTAGAACATTAAGCCAACATTAAAAATAGTCAAAGTTAAAAACAAGGACACAAAAAACTAAAACATAGAGCTAAATTGAGAATTAATGGAACAAGGAAGGGATGACTATCAGACATATGCAGGTCATTCTGAGAGGCTGCTGAGGATGTGTATCGTTACAAGCAAGGACTTTTGGAGAAAAGGCCATCAGGACACGGTGGGACTTTTTGTTGGGGGCAGAGTCCTGGAGAAGAGAAAGCCTGATGCAGAGGCCAGGGTGACACAGAAGAACTCCAGTGATTGTTGTTCTATCTATTGGACTATTTCCATGCTGCTTCTATTTCCAGGGAAGCAGGAATGACATCCCTTACCTCCCTGAAGATCAACCGGGATCAGTTGCCATGTGAGCAAACAGTTTCTGTTTTATTAAACAGCAACCAACTAGGTACATAAATGAGTTCACAGCCTTTCCTGGAGTAAAGACCTGAACCCAGAAAGTTGCCATAGCTGGGCAAGGCTTACAGGTGATGGCAGCCTTGTTGTCAGGGACCTTCATTCTGTCCTCCCATTCCTTCTGTTTTAATCTTCCTCCTCTTTCCCTGCTCTGTTTTCTTAACAAATTCTCTCTCTTTCATAAACTTATCGAATCACTACAGATATATTAACTATACCTCCCTTTTTCTCTAACATTCATGTGTGAGGTGATGTCTTTAGTGAACACTAACTACTACATCCCGAACATTCTATCCTGGGTGCCTTAGAGGTCTGTTTCCTTGTCTTCCTGTCCAAAGTCTTCTGTAGCCTAGATCTCATTCCCCATTCTTCTTGGGTTTCCAATTCTAACAGGCAAATGTAGTGGAGAACTAAGTATTTAGTAAGTCTGGATTCAAACAGAAGCATTCACTTTGGTGGAGCTGCTGCTCCTGTTACATCTTACTTAGAGACACCACTGTGCAAAGTAATGAGGCCTGCAAGATCGATATTCCCCACGGCTAACATCAAATTCCAGATGACAATTGTCACAGATTTCAATATTTCTGCTTCAATCTGGAGTGCACAATTCTTCAATGTGATACCGATAAAAGTTGTTTGGTCCTACATGCTATCATTTCTCCTAGAACAGAAAATGGTCTGTTTTGAATATATAACAGGGACATTTTCCTCACACAGGTGAATCTATCACTCTTGGACTCTGCGGATATGGACATGCACAGCCACCGCTGTAAGCTGCTCATTCATATGGAATAATGAATCACCTTGCTGAGGAAAAGAATAGAGATAGAAAATTTCTAGGTTATTTAATTTAAAAGTCCCAGCATGCATCCCTACAGTTACTCTATACTCTCTATAGAAAGACTACACACACACACACACACACACACACACACACACACACATGTGCACACACATACTATTTTTATTTCCACCCTGAAAAACAATGGGTTCTAACTTCTTTCTGACCTCCCTTAATACCTGTGCTCTCAAAAGCCTTTATCAATTTATCATCTTCTTCCTTAGTTTGGTAATTGCTTGACTTTCAAGGGCTGGTAGTCAACTTGGAGGTAGGTGCTCATTACATTGGCTGGAGTCATCTTTAAGACATCAGTAAAAGAACACATGCCTCAGAGAAAGAGGAAGAACGTTTTCTTTGTTTTGTAAGAAACCACACACTAGACAGAAAGAGGTTTCAGCTTCTGTTTTCTCATTGTCTTACACAGTTTCATCAGGCCTGGTGGCTGGGTAAGATATGAAGCAAGAGTGCATCCCCAGCAGGCCTACTGAGAGAGGCCAGGAGTAGCTTAGTGCAAGGGTCAGCCTAGCTGAGAGCCCTGTGGCAGGATGGAGGAGCTGGATCTTGGGTGAGGCCGTATGGACATCCACCACAATATCCTGATTAGCCATGAGCAAAGTGTAAGTAGCAACAGAATCATAAACTGGCTAAAAGCTGGGGTAAGGTGCAAACCTAGATGGAAAAAGTTTGGGCATTGCAGCACTTGGAACAAGGCCAGGGCAGCCAGGACACAGAGGGTGACTGGAGAATATTAAGGAGTCTATTCGCTTATGCAGCCATTAGATAACACACCTCCAAATTGACAGTGCGTGACAGCATACATAATTTATAAATTGTAATGGAATTATTCAATTCATAGTAGAACTTTTACAAAGTCAGGAAACTAATCTCTGCATGTTAGAAGGAAGGCACCTCTCTTTTGAGTAGAATTTAACAATTCTAAAACAGTCCTTACTGTGCTACCAAAACACCCCAAACTACATTGGCATCTGAATCATTGTGGGATAGATGGCTATCAAATGATCAGATGTGTCACCATGAGCAATTAAAAAACCCAAATAAAATAGATCATAGAGCTGGTGATACAGACTAATGGCGAATACTTACTTAGCATGCATTAGGCCCTGGGCGCAATCCCCATAACCAAATTTAATTAAGTTAAGTAAAATACAGAATTTATTTGCCTGAATGTATATCTAAGGGAATGAGTAAAGTAGGCAGGCCTCCTGAAGAGAGAACTCAAAGAAGTAACCTAAGGAACTTCTATTCCATACTGACCATTTTCTAACTCAGGGCTACAAATTAAAATTCTTCTGTAATGTTATGGATTCTAGAGTGAAAGACCACAATCCTGAAAAAGAAAATTTCTATAAAGTATGACAGAGAAAAAAAATGGCTTTCTAAGAAAAGACTTGAGTTAAGTTTAGACCAGTGATTCTCAACCTTCCTAATGCTCCAGCTCTTTAAAACAGTCCTCTATGTGTGGTGACCCCAACCTTAAAATAATTTCATTGCTACTTTATAACTGCAATTTTGCTACTTCTGTGAATCATAATGTGTATTTGATATGCAAGATATCTGATATGTGTTGCCCCAATGGGGTTACGACCCTCAGGTTGAGAACCACTGGTCTGGAGCATTAGCTAATGATACCCAGGATAATACTTTTGACTGCAGTTGAAATGAATGAGGAGTAAAGTAATAAACTAAGCCTTGTGAAGATTGAATAACTGTTATGTGTCTTCCTTTGGAAAAATAGGAAGAGTCTTCTACGAAACCTAGATGAGAAACCAATGACAGATCAAATACTTGATTCTAGTCACGTCTTGGTTAGTAAACTAATGAGTTTACGGAAGCTACTTACAGAACTATGGGGAGCCAGTTGTGGCCAGAGGGTGAATATCTCTAAGACAGCTGTGTCACTGAAAGTCGATGCATAGGTAATGCTTCACAGAAACCGCTCTGCTAGAGCACTCCGCAGGACTTGCAGGAACCTCAAGAGACTGGAGGGCCTCATCTCATCTTCGCTGTCTATATAATCTGGGAGGAAAGCCATGCAAATTCTGTAAGTTTTAGGATCTTCCTTAGGTTTGCAGATGTTTACTTCTTCCTCTAGGTTGCAATGTTTAAACATGGGGGGAAATTGATACACAATGAAAGCCATGCTTCAAAATAATCTGTTACAGAGTTAAAGGTAATGCCTACTTGTAAGAAAAAAACATTATCTGGAAGCTTTGCATAAAAAAATTAAATTCCAGAAATCGATCTCAAATTACTAAATCTGAAAAAGGCTGTGATCATGTAACAGAAAAACAAGAGAAATTTCATAGAAATATATCTTAAATGGCAGTACCAAGGCTTTTAAAATAAGGTGATTAAAATTTTAAGAATTAAAAGAAAATACAAAGACAAAATAATATATGAAGACGTTTTATTAACAAAATAAAATTTATGAATCAATATAAGCACAATCTAGAACTGAAAGCATTTCACGATGAACTCAGTCATTTTAATTGAAGAGAAGTGAACAAAAACAACTGAAAATACCCATCTGGGAGACGAGATGGAGAAAGTAGAGATAAGAGAAACAGTGAAAATATCTAGCATAAGTGAATTCTGAGGGGAAAGAATGAATTGGAACAAAGCTGGGCCTCTAGGGTCAGCATTAACAATTTCCCTAAGGTAACCAAAAATGTCAGGCAACTCATTTAAGATGAAAAGAGAAATCTCAAGTAGGAAAATCAAAGAAAAACCCACAGACACAAGACTATGTCTAGTACAAGGAAAATCATCCACTTTGCATAAAGCTTAAGAAAAATGATGTGCAGTATTAGCAGATGCAAGAGCTGCATGGATGGTCAAAGCGCCAAAATGAAAGCTCAAATACAGTGACAGAGGACACTGGAGGAAAGCATTAAAATATGCTGCTATGCCATGAAATGTCCCTTCAAAGGAAGATGAAATGAAGACGTTTTCAGATGCACCCCCCACACAAAAACTAAGAATTCATAGTCTTTCACTGAAAGAAATGCTAAATGGAGTTTTCCAGTGGAAGGAAACTTACCTTAGATGGAAACCAGGAGAAGCATGAAGATATCACAAGCAATGGATAAAGAAATTGAGTAGATAAATATAAATCTACAGAGGAAACATTTACAGTAATATTGAATGAAGCACAACACGTGTGCAGAATTTGATTCTTACACATATGAGATGATTGCAGCCAGAGCCAGTGGATGAGACCAGACATGAGAGCCACTCTGCCCAGAGGACCATAAGGAAACCAGGTTCCTGGCATTAGAGTGTTGCAGTTTTTGAGAAGCGTGGACAGGTCTCAACCCAGGTGCTTATGATACCGGGCATTCAACAGTGACCCGACTTCAACCTGAAGCAGTGACTTCTTGTTTCATACCAACAAAACTGAAAAAACCTTCAGACACCCGTGGGAGTAAGCAACGGGGAAGTGAGCTTTATTAAGGGAAGCTGACGAAAAGTGAGAAAGTAAGGAAAATGAAGAGATACTTCTAAGGTAGGAAGGGTTCCCAAGAGAGGAAGAGATGTTGAGCGGGTTCATTTCTGGGTCTCTAGAAGCTTTCTGATAGAAACTGGACAAAGGCAGATGTACCTTCTGTTGAGACTATTTGTATTCTGAGCTATCATGGGCTGAGCCAGAGAAAGACACATACACTCTTTGCATGCAGCCTTGGCACACATGACCGGTGATCATGTTCTATTGATGTTTTTCACCCAGCTAGGAATGAGTAAAAACCCCCTTCATCAGTTTCTAAGCCTCTGTTTGTTAACTGGCAACCTGGACTATCTACGAGATTTTACCCACTTATGGTCAACCTTCCAGCTGTTTTGCTGGCTCTAAACTATCCTACACTGTGTTTGTCACATTACTGTAATCATAGCTCACTGTGGGACTGACTCCTATCACAGCTATCAAGATAGAACTGGAGTTGTTCTTGGTTACCTACCATTTATACCTTGTCTGTTCGGGAATCTCTTTTCCCAAAACAGATGGAGGCTTTTTAGAATTCATCCTTACAACTGAGTTTGCTTCACTTAGCTACAAGAGAAGCAAGGGTATGTAGAAGGGCAAGGGTGCCTTACACATGCTGTCTGAGGAAGGAAAGCCCTGGGGAGCCAGCCGGCCTGCTGACACTGGTCCAGACTCACAACCCTACTCTTATCTGCTCAGTTTTGTTGTTTCACACTCAGCTTCAAACTCTTTTATCTCTCATCTCCACTGTTTTAACTATAATCTTCCCTATAAGGCCCAGATCTCTTTTCATGTCACAATTGCTACCAATAATTTTGAATAATTTCGGCTATGGGCTCTTTCCCTCACCACCATTGGTGAGTTAACTCTTGCTACAATAGCAAATCTAAAGAGAGTGAGGTTTGTTATTTTCGTGTAGTTATTGATATTTTCCAGAATTCCCTCTATGAAAGAGGAAATTTTAAACTTGAGCTATTTCTTATAGACTATTTCATCATAGAGCCTGAAGCCTATTTCATGACCAAAATTTACCATCCTATTACATACCGAGTTAGGAAGAGCATGCTTGGGTATTTGAAAGCTACGCATCCTCCACAACTGCAGATCTGCAGACTGTTCTAGCCAAAAAGACGACGCCAATTGCTTTAATCTAAATGATTCATGAGCAAACACCACAGTAGGGAAGTGAAAGACCAAGGTCCCCCAAACCACAGAACTCCATGGACTAGGCTCTATCCAGGAGTGCCACTTAAGCCTATCGCATCATCAAAGATACATCACTTCTTCTTTGTCATGATTTCTTATTTTTATTTTATGCAATTAATAGACACAATCTTGAAAACAGAACAGCATAAAATCCTGAAATCCTCAGTCTTTTTTGATTAAATGCATAATTGGCAGATCTGTTCTGTCTTGACTGTTTGGAATTCATGAGCAGAATCTAGAAGTATTATCGTGATCACTGCAAAATGTTGGAAAGTACTGGCTTCCTTTCTTTACCCATTTCCCCAATCATGGTTTAACTCCAAAGCAAAGTAAGCGAAGGTAGTTATCAGCAGTGTTATGGATATTTTTACTTATTTCTTTTTTGTTTTGATAGTTAGAATTATTATTACTAGTTTAATGTAATGCTTTAAGATATAAATTTTAAGTGTATAAAGTGCTATCTCGGTTTTAATATTTTTGTAGTTATCAGCTTCAAAATTTTTTTTTCATACAATATTTTTTGGTCATGTTCTTTTCACTCCCCAAACTCTTTCTACCTCCTTATCTACCCAACTGATGTGGTATGTCCTTCTATACATTTGTTGCTTTTATTGATTGATGAATAAAGCTGTTTTGGCCAATGGCTTAACAGAGCAAAGCCAGGTGGGAAATCCAAGCAGAGATATATATAGAGAGAGTAGACAGAGTCAGTCATAGAGATGCCCTGTAGCTCCTGAAGAAGAAGGACACTTTGGAATCTTAGGAAATTTACCAGTATGCCATAGCCTTGTGACTATATACAGATTGATAGAAATGGGTCAATTTAAGATTTAAGAGCTAGCTGGGAATATGCTAGAGTGATTGGCCAAACAGTGTTGCAATTAATGTAGTTACTATGTGATTATTTGGGTCTGAGCAGTGGGGAAACAAGTGAGCAGCCCCTGACTACAAAATGGCCCCCACTGTCTGGGGCATGGATCCACATAAGACCTAAAAATCTTTAAAAAAAAAAAAAAGAAAAGAAAAGAAAAGAAAAGAAAGAAGGCTTCTAGACCCACAAAAACCTGAACCAAGCACAGCTCCTTGGTAGCTGCATTTTTTCAGATGGGCTTGATTTGCTGGCCATGTGCAGGGATGTGGCTTATTTAAGAGCTGGCTTCCTGGTTTGTGCTGGTAGAACAAATGGTTCTGGCTCTTTTGGAGCAGTTAAATGGGGTTTGTGAGAAGAGTGCTACAACTTATTGATGGCAGCATAGACCCACTGCATTCTGTAGCTGGGACAGTGAGCATGGCTCACACAGGCAGTGAACTTGCCTACGACTTATTGAAAGGCCAAGAGAAGCAGAATCAGCATCCAACGCTGCTGTGACCACACTGTTTACCATTTTAAAATGTTCCTTGTCAGAAAAGGATCACAGATACACAATCAAATAGATTCAGACATAAAAGACCTCTGAACAAGACACATGGTTTTTAAAAATGTTTGTAGTCTTGGGAGAGAGAGGGAAAAGAGTATAGATATGGTGTAGGAGGTCCTTCTGTTTGTGTGTTGCTTTCATTGGTTAATTAATAAAGAAACTGCTTGTTCTGATAGGGCAGAACTTAGGTAGGCAGAGAAGATAGAACTGAATTCTGGGAGGAAAAAAGAGAGTCAGAGAGGGAGAGCTGCCAGGTCAGACATGCTGAATCTTTCCCAGTAAGCCACGACCTCGTGGTGACATACAGATTATTAGAAATTGGTTAAATCAAGATGTGAGAATTAGTCAATAAGAGGCTAGAGATAATGGGCCAGGCAGTGTTTTAATTAATACAGTTTCTGTGTGATTATTTCAGGTGTAAGCTAGCCGGGTGGCTGGGACAAACAAAGGGACCCCCTCTCAACATAGATAGTTATAAAAAGAAGTAAAGTCTGTAAAGATACGGTAAAGGTAATATGAATGAGCACAGACAGTCATAGATTAAAAGAGTAAAGAAAAATAAGCCACGTAAAGATGGAATATACACAGAAAGTCTGCATTATGTATATTATTATGTTTTCTTTGAATTATTTGACTGCAGAGAGACATTTGATTCTGGGGGCTGCTAAGTTAAACCAACATAAAGGTATCTTAACTTCAAAATTTGAGTCTAAGGATATATTACTTTGGAAAAGAAGTTCTACTTTTGTTTCCACAGAAGACAAAAACCTGTGGATTCCTTTCAAACTAATATGGTTCGATGGAACAAGGACCCCTGAAAGGTCTCTGTCAACCCTAAAAATACTTTGCCCAACAAACATCAGAAAGCAGTTTGGAGAAAACTATGCCCAAATTCCCAAAGTGATTGTTTATAAATGTTTATTTTAATTTAAAGAGGGATATGATATAGAGATGAATACTTGGCATTGGTATGGATCTTGGTCTATTGATACATATTTAAGGTCAATTTTTTACACTGTATATATATATTATTCTCTTGTTTAAGAGTTATTGTGTTTGTCCAGCTCATTTAAAATGTAGTGTATAATCAAATACTACAAATTAATAGATAGTCATTTATAATAGTCAAAGTTGTAATCACATTAGTTAGGCTTTCTAGCTATACAGAAATTTTTTCAGTTAGATAGATAATCTTCAACACTCCTAAGACCTGCAGAATATGGCATTTAAAATGTTTTAAGAACTTAGACTTTTCTCAACAGTGAGACATATCTGCTTCTGGCAGAACCAATCTACTTCAAGAGGATGATGGACATCAAAGTGGCTCCTTATGGAGTTTCTTAGCCTTTTGGGCAAGAAACTGCTTGTGCATGAACTTGCATGGTATTCTGTGTGAACTAGACATGCAGGACCCAGAGCAAAGTGAGTGCTGAACTTTCCAAAAGATGAAATGGTCCTCCAGGGTTCCTGCTTCACAGAAGAAACTGCCAGACATTTTATAGGACACAGAAAAAAGCAACTGATGAACTTTGCCATTATAAGTTAGAGTGGATCTTTAATTTTTCTGCTTCATGAAAAGTCTGCCAGATACTATGGGCCTGTATGCTGAAGATGGATGCCCCAATGTTACAGAAGAACTTTTGGTGACTGTCCAGGCAGTGAGATCTCTGTCAATTCTAGAGTTTTGGAAGTTGCATACAATGCACTTTCTGTTTACTTAGGTAATATTAGATGCTTCTGTTGCATGAGGCGCACAGGCTGTGTCCTTTCGCCTGGCTCCTGGCTGTCAAAATAATTACACAGAAACTGTATTTATTTAAACTCTGTCTGGCCCATTAGTGATTTAGTCCATTTTTAGTAATCTGTATTTAACACGAGGATGTGGCTTACCGGCATGAGTCTAAGTAGTGTCTATCTTGGCCAAGATGTGAGAGTTGGCCAAGGAGAGGCTAGATATAATGGGCCAGGCAGTAAATTAATTAATACAGTTTCTGTGTAATTATTTCGGGAGTTAAGCTAGCCGGGCGGGACAGAACAAGGGGCCCTGTGCCAGACGGACGGGAGCCAGGCGGGAAGGGACTGCGGCCCGCCCGCTCCTCTCTTACTACAATGTTCATTTAACAGAATAATAGTAGTAGGCTTTCCTTTAGGGCTCATGACCTATCTAGTCTCAGGTTTTTGAATACTTCAAGAGTATCATTTATGGGTTACCTCTCATGTAGTGGGTCCTAAATCCAATTTTAAAAGTGGTTGGTTACTCCCATAACTTTTCTGCCACTATGTCACTAGTATATCTTTGCAGGCATGTTAATATTGTAGGTTACAAGGTTTGAAGTAGGGTAATGTTGATGATTAATTTTCTGTGTTAGTGTGTGCAAAGTACCGTCTAGCACCATGAATACTAGTCAGTAGGGATGAATCTTTTATTTGGGAACCAGCTCGATCTTTCTGTGTTCATTGACATAAGTAAGTGGTGTCTTCATCAATAGGGTCTTACCATCAGGTTGTGGAGAGTAACCAATAGTTCCGTAATATTTAGGAGGGGGAGAATCTATGGGACCCTTTCGACCAATAACTCAACAAGATATAATCCATTCCTGTCACTGGAAGTTTTACTTTGCGGTAAAAAATTGTCTATTTAGAGTAATTGTCTCCACCAATATATGGTAACCTATTTTAAATTTCTTCCATGTGTGAATATACAGTAGTAGGTTTCCATGTGGCTTTTCCAAAGGTCTTTAGCATTAGATGCCTGTCACAATTTATGTATTTTATGTAAGACTCATGATATCTTATTTTAATCTTATCAGTTCATGTCTCACACTGTCTACTTGTGGTGGCTAACATCTGCTAACCACTTCTTTAGAATGTGCTGTCTAGCTAGTCTAACTTTGTTTAGCTGTAGTAGATGGAAAAGTTTGCACCTCTGAACCCAAACAGGATCGTTAAACCACATACTGTGCTTTTGTGACTTTGCTGACAGGGACCATTTTGCATGGTTTCTCTAAAAAGTGGAAAAATGGTCCCTGTCAGCAAAGCACAATATGTTTAAGTTGTTTATTCTAGAATAAAACACACATAGGTTTAAAATTTATGAAAACACCAGTGTGAAAGGAAGGTGTAAGAAGAATAAAAATACTCTGAATTTGTAGTATAATAAGAGAAGAGACAGACACAGTCTTGTTTAAAAAGACTTATTTTAAATCTAAGAGCCCTTAAGCCTATAACTAAAGAGAATAGAAAAGGTACAAAATATAGGCTCTGAATCAGTGTTTTTCAACCTTCCTAGTGCTGAGACACTTTAATACAGATCCTCATGTTGTGGTGACCACCAACAATAAAATTATTTCATTGCTACTTCATAACTGTAATTTTTCTACTATTATGAATCACAATGTAAATATCTGATATGCAGGATATTTTATATGTGCCCCCAAGGGGTTGAAACCCACAGGTGATTATCTTCTGTAAACAAAGCAGGCCCAAAAATAACAGAAAAGGTAGATTTTAAAGAAAATTATTATTAAAAACATTGAAGACAGAGCCAGGTATGGTGGCGTATGTTCATAATCCCAGCATCTGGCTAGCCAGCCAGCTGAGGCTGAGAATAATGAATCAGAGGACAGAATAGACTCTGCCCTAGATTGCTTTTCAGTTGCTGTGATAAAACACAAACCAAAAGCAACTTGGGAGAAGAAGGGACTGATTTATCTTGCAAATTACATTCCATCACTGAGGGATGTCAGGGCAGAGACTCAAGCAGGGTAGAAACTTGAAGCAGAAACCACTGAGTAATACTGCTTGCTTTCTCATGCTCAGCTAGATTTATTTTTTTTAAAAAATAGAAACAGAGGGAACATTGCTAAACTCTATTTATTTATTTATTCATTCATTTATTCATTTATTTATTTATTTATTTATTTATTTATTTATTTATTTATTTATTTATTTATCATGTATACAGTATTCTCAGTATTCTGTCTGCATGTGCAGGCCAGAAGAGGGCACCAGATCTCATTACAGATGGATGTGAGCCACTATGTGGTTTCTGGGAATTGAACTCAGGACCATTGGAAGAGCAGGCATTGCTCTTAACCACTGAGCCATCTCTCCAGCCCTAGATTTCTTATATAACCCAGAACACCTCTTTAGGGACGGTGCTGCCAGCAGTATCCTGGACCTTCCTGAATCAAACAAGACAGTCTCCCACAGCCATGGCCACAGGGCTGTCTGATCTGAGCAAGTCCTCAACTGATGTTCTTTCATCCCAGGTGACTCCATATTGTGTAAAGTTGACAATAACAACTACTTTTTGAACTCTTGTTTCCAACACAAAAAGAAAGGAGGAGAGCATTTCACAGTGATTATTTAAACACAGTGCAGTATTTATATTGACTCATGCATTTAAAGATTGGTATTTGTAAATACTGTGGAGCTGGACCCCTTCGGCCTAAAAACCTATCTTTTAATTTGACTTTTGATGCTTTACTCCCTTTGCATTCAATAATACATATGATGGATGTTTAATATGTCATCTTGAAAGCTGAAATCCAGAACTTATAGTATCAGAAGTCTGCCACAACGTCCTTAGAGCAAATGGATCAAGCCACTGCCATATTACCAGATGAACTAAAGCTTTTGTATACTGACATTCATCATTGGCCAGCTCTTGTTTCTAGCAGCAGTCACATTCAGGAACTATGGCTTCAGAAAGTCTATAACAGTGAAGGAAGCAAGAAAGAGTGGGTATGTACAGAGTGAACCACTCTATAGATTCTTGGTTCACGCCCACCTCCTGTTCATGGAGTTACAGAGAGGGCCTAAAGGCTGTCTTATCATCTTAAATTCCATGTCACAACATACTGCACAGCTGTGAGCCTACAGCGAGAGTAAATAACTCAATATAATATTGTCCTGGCACACAGGAATCATTTAACACATGCTCCTGATGTTTGAAAGGCAACGATCATGGAAGTTTATAAAGAGATTGATCAAGCGACAATACCACTGGCTTTCCTCTTTTCTTTCAGAATTAGTCTCACTAAACTAACAGCTGAAGGAACTGGTGAGCAGACGTGTTGGAGGCATGTCCCTGCTTGACTCAGATGGAGACGAGATCATTTCTCCTCGCTAGCACTGACCTTTTACAGAGGAAAAGTGAAGGCAAGTGGTGAGATTACGCACTATAACACAGAAAACTTCTCACAGCTTACAGGGAAATACGGTTAAGTGGGCCACGGCTCTCTGAAAGTGTGTTTTGTGCTCACAAAAGTGTGTTCTGTGATATGGGGTTAGGATATCATTACATTTTAATGGAGGTAAAGGAAATACTTGGGCACTGGTCGTTTTATGTGTATAGTTCAATGATGACATCACTCATCCACCACCCCAGCATTCTCTTAAAAGCCCAACAAGTTGGGCTACATGTAGCTGTTTTCTCTCACACTAGTTTTGAATTTTCTAGAAAAAGAAATCATATAACATACAACTTTTATGGCACTGTGTATCACTACAGTTTCTCAACTTTTCATAAATTATTATTTCTCTAGAAAACATTTTTAGATTGCTTTTCCTAATTGTCTTCCCTGTTCCTCTGAAAATTTATTATATCAGTGTGTCTGTTTAGTCACTGTGCACATTTCTCTGCTTGATACATAGAATAATATTTTTTATACTTCATTAAATTTTTTGTGTCTTTAGAAGCACCACCACCTCACTGAGAATATACATGATTTATACAAACCTTTTGAGATTCATCAACATCGTGTGTATAATTTGGTTTAATAATGGGTTTATAATTTGGGTAAGAATACATTGTTTGAATAGGTGTTCAGAAAAGCATTAGGAGCAATTGCAAACATGTTACAAATGTCAGCTACCCAGAGAATAATTGCATTATGTTCCTGCCCAGTTCCAGTTTTCCTAATATCAGTAAACAAATATCTTAGACGTCATCAGTACTATGCAGCTCTTCAAGTCAGAGTGCTAGGCTTGAGTCACTTTCTCTTCCTTTTAACCAGAAAAATTCAGGCACAGTAATCTAGGGCATTCTGGATATTTTAAAAAGAGGTTTTATTAATTCTTCAAGAATTCCACATTGGATTTAAGGATAGTATTGATCTTTTAAGATGAGAAGCCATTGCAAGATTTAAATAGGAAATTGGCCCTGACTCGTGCAATGAAATTCAACGATTTAAAAATTATTACTGATATCTAATGGAGAATGTGGAGGGCTGGAGAAAAGGCTTAGCACTTAAGAACACTGGCTGCTCTTCCAGAGGACCCAGGTTCAGTTCCCAGAACCCATCTGGGACTCCAATTCCAGGGGATCTGTCATCCTCTTCTGGCTTCCAAGCACTCATGTGGTGAATATACACAGATGCAGGCAAAACTCTCATACATATAACATAAAATAAATAATAAAAATAAATATTTGGAGAATTAATTAGAAAGGACTAGGTACTCCTAAAGAGGTTTTTTGTTCCAGTCCAAAGAAGTAGTAGGAGTGGGTCTTTTTAAATTTGCAAGGCATGTGAAGACACAAGATGAGAGACTTAGGAGGCATGTCATATTTCAGGTGAAGAACTCACCCAAGGTCTCATAGAGGATGACGCTAAAACTATGAGAAAAGCAGGCAAGTGTTTGTACAGTTATTTACTGCTTCAACTTCCCTGAGCTTTCATCAAATTAGCAAGCATTCTCAAAGAGTTAAGTATGAATATCTTTGGGTCATTGCTCATTGCTTAGAAGGACTTAGAGAAATAGAACCATGCTCAAAATATTTTGCATCACTTCACCAGTCACTCAGCATTCCATGTGTCTCTGGGGGTAGAATCCTCATGATTAAATCCTGATACCCTTATGAAAAGTGGGAGAAATGTTAGAAAAGATACATTCCCATTCACATTCCCTGTGTTCTATTATCTCCCTATAGAACAGTCAGCTAGTGTGGCCCCTTGACCTTGAGCTATCAGAACTGTGAACCAAAATGAACTTCCTTCTAAATTCAGTTTGTGGTATCATGCTACAATAAATATCAAGCAGACTAATGAAATGGCTTGGTGTTTTAGGTGTAGCGACAACAGATATGCAGACAGTATTATCTTCATTCTGTAAGCATAGAAGTGTAATACCATGAAAACAGATAAACTACAGAGCCGCCTTCTCAGTGTACTAGAGGAGCTGTGAACAAAGGTCAGGAAGTTCGTCCAGGTACATTGGTGTTTTTGCTTTTGCAGGCAATGTTGGAAGAATGGACGAATACAATACCTCCGAGACTTCCTCTTGTGATCCTATACTGGCACACCATTTGACCTCGCTTTACTTCCTAGTGCTCATTGGAGGACTGGCAGGTGTCATCTCCATCCTGTTCTTGCTGGTGAAAATGAACTCACGTTCAGTGACCACCATGGCAGTCATTAACCTGGTGGTGGTCCATGGGTTATTCCTGCTGACTGTGCCTTTCCGTGTGGCATACCTCATCAAGGGGACTTGGACATTTGGATTACCTTTCTGCAAGTTTGTGAGTGCCATGCTGCATATACACATGTACCTCACCTTCCTCTTCTACGTGGTGATCCTGGTCATCAGGTACCTCATCTTCTTCAAGCGCAGAGACAAAGTAGAATTCTATAGAAAATTGCATGCAGTTGCTGCCAGTACTGCTATGTGGCTTTTGGTGATTGTCATTGTGGTACCCTTGGTGGTTTCTCAGTATGGAAATAATGAAGAATACAATGAACAACACTGCTTTAGATTCCATAAAGAACTTGTCCGTGATTATGTACAAGTTGTCAACTATATGATAGTCATTATTGTCATAACCATTGCGATGGTTCTCTTGGGTATCCAAGTCTTCATCACACTGTCCATGGTGCGGAAGCTTCGCCACTCCTTACTATCCCACCAGGAGTTCTGGGCTCAGTTGAAAAATCTGTTTTTTATAGGCATAATCTTCATTTGTTTTCTTCCCTACCAGTTCTTTAGGATTTATTACTTGTATGCAGTGGCGCATTCTAAGAACTGTGAAAACAAAGTTGCATTTTACAATGAAATTTTCTTAAGCACAACAGCAATCAGCTGCTATGATTTACTGCTCTTTGTCCTTGCTGGAAGCCATTGGGTTAAGCAAAAGATTATTGACCTATGGAATTGCCTTTTATGTCATTAGCCAAACTACAGTATTTATTTCTTTCTGTTGGGAATGAGAATAAGCAAGTGAGGTAAGACTGGCTTTTCATTGCTTGATCAAAACCTTGTCTTGGCCCAGACAGAGAAGAAGACTAAAAAGTATCTAAGTGCTCTCTGTAGTTTGTCCTTGCAAAGATGAGTTGTGGTAAACCTATGTGGAATTGCAATTGTATTATTTTCCAAAATGCAGTGTCTGCTTGGCCAATCCAGAAAACATGGGTCTGCTGGATGCTGGAGTTTTATTAGGGCATGGTGACTTCCATGGGTTTGAAACACGGATCCCTCTCCAGGCTTCGTGCAGCAACTAGGTGAAGAAGAGTTATTTTCATCCCACTTCTCCTTCCCAAGGCCAATCCTGGTCATCAAACAGCTTCAAATGGAAACAACTCTGCTTGTTTAACAGACAAGTCAGCACAGTCAACACACACACATTCTGACAAACAACAGAACAAAACAACCAGAAAAATGAAGGAGTAAGAAACTCTCTGTATCATCCTAACTTTGGAGGAAATGTCTGGACTTCTACTTTAATAAGTTTTTCTACCTTTGCCCTTCTAAAGGTTATGTTAAAGGACATGGGTAATGAACTACCATCAATCATACTCTGAAAATTCTTCATAACCATATTAAAATGCCTAAGTAATGGTGAAAGTCCTGCTCACAGTGAAATGAACAGCAATACAGGATAATTAACCTTGTTTTCTTTTATTGTTCTTTGAAATAATTTTTATGTCTTCGGCCACAGTTACTGCATTTTTACCCATTTGAAGATAAGACATTATACTGTAGTCTTTAAGTTCACTCCACTCTTAAAATTACATATTTTTAAATAAACAAAACCTATGTTTTTGAGCAAAAAGAACTTCAGGGGAAAATATGGGATAGTTCTTATTAGAATATATGAAATTAGGATGTATTAAGAGAACATGGAGCTTTAGAAAACATTTGAAAATGAATGTATAAATATGCTGGGAAGTATTACCATTGCATCCTTTACAACATTAAACCATATGGATAGCTTCGCCAGATTCTTAGTAGCGTTGTGCAGTTTGGTTCATAATTTGTGACATAGGGCATATTTAATGGCATTAAACTTTTATTTGAAAAACAATTCCTGATTGAGTTCACATACAGGCTTACGGTTTGTAGTTAGTTACCTTTGTTTTCTTTTTGCCTTTTCCTCTCATTCGTGCTCATGTTTCCCTCAGTCTCATGATCTGAGAGTTTTCAGGGCACTGACCACGTTCGTATTTAAGGCTTCAGAAACCTGAAGTCATTAGCAGTATGAGTAGGACAGGGGAGTCCCAGTGCGCTTCTTCCCAGAAGGGACGTCCTTATATCTACAAGGCTTTTCCTTAGTTGCTGCTGTTCCGTGGATCCCAACTTCCTCTGAGGGACAAGAAGTGCCTTGTGAGGCTCTGGTTTCAGTGAAATTACCAAAGTATAACAGCTAATCCTAAAGAAAAAGATGTAGCAAACACTGCTAGTGTGGCTGTTTCTAACCTTTCCTCTTGAAAATTCGGCTCTCCATCCCCATCGCCCCTTTAAAGACATTTCTTTCATTTATTATTTGTTTTCTGTTCCCATTTATTTTCTAAGTTTTTTCTTCATTTTGACTCATAAAGTTTGGAAAATCATTGCTTATGCCCATAAACATTTTCAGGAAATTTGTAACATCCACAAAAAGTATAAGAAAATAAAGATAGAATGAAATATTTAGAATAAGCTTTACTTGAGAGAGTTTGTTATGGGCTTTTTCCTTGTAGACACTGTAAGTATAGACTGTACATCATACTTTTATAGACTGGATTATATCTTTCAGACTTTAGATATGCTGATGCAAAGCAGTTATGCTTTTCCCAATATTATAATAGGGGGCCCATCTATTTCTATTGGCCTATATACAGAATTGTTATCTAGAATATAGAAATGCAACAATCTGTAATTTCTAATACCTTGTTGATTGGATTTCACAGAATAAATGAAACATTTTCAAGTTGCCTAGTCTTTTGATTTAGTTTATATCAAAATGGATGCTACATGTGAATGGCAAGTGGCATTATTCTCAAAGGCCACTTTGGATGTCACCATTATAAGGACTACTAGTAGGATTTGATGGTGAGATCGGGAACTAATTAGACATTTGACCTTGAATTAAAAGAAATATCTTGTCTTGCTGTGTAGTTGAATAATCTTCCAGACATGTAGGAAGTGCCATATATGTGGGTTATTGTGGGGCCAATGGGCTTTATTCAGCTTTCACAAGCACATTTTTTTAGTTTATATTTTAAAAACAATCTTTTCTCATTTTACATACCTATCCACTTTCCTCCTGCTCTCCCTACCTTCCCCCTACTCTACCCCATCCACTCCTCAGAGAGGGTAAGGCTTCCCATGGGGTGTCAACAATGTCTGACATATCAGTTTGAGGCAAGAACAAGGCCCTCCCCACTATATTTAGGCTGAGCAAAGTTTCTCTTCAAAAAGAACAGACTCCAAAAAGTCAGTTCAAGCACTATTGCTAATGGTCTTAGCTGAGGTCATCCTTGTGTATTCCTGGGGATTTCCCTGGTGCCAGGTTACATGCTAACTCCAGGAAGACTCCCATAATCAAGATATCTCTATCATTGCTCTCCCTCCCTGTCCTTCCCTCATCTTGACACATCCTGTTCCCTCGTGTTCTCCTCCCCACTTCCTCCTATCCTCCTGCCCTTGTAGCCTCCCTTCTCCCCGCCCTGCCCGCCACCATACTCCCAATTTTCTCAGGAAATCTTGTCTATTTCCCCTTCCCTGGGTGATCCATGTATGCCTCTCTTGGGGTTCTCCTTGTTATTTAGCTTCTCTGGGATCATGGACTATAGGCTGGCTATCCTTCAGTTTATGTGATATTCACTTATGAGTGAGTACATACCGTGTTTGTCCTTCTGGGTCGGGGTTACCTCACTCAGATTTTTTTTTCTAGTTCTGTCCATTTGTATGCAAATTTCAAGATGTCATTGTTCTTTACTGCTGAGTAGTACTCCATTGTGTAAATTCTTTGGTTGAGGGGCATCTAGGTTATTTCCAGGTCCTGGCTATTATGAATAATGCTGCTATGAACATGGTTGAAAAAATGTCCTTGTGGTATGAGTGTGCACCCTTTGGGTATATGCCTAAGAGTGGAATTGCTGAGGATTGAGGTAGATTGATTTGCAATTTTCTGAGAAACCGCCATACTGATTTTCAAAGTGGTTGTACAAATTTGTACTCCCACGCTATTACATGGAGGAGAGTTCCCCTTAGTCCACATCCTTTTCAGCATAAGCTATCATTGGTGTTTTTGATCTTAGTCATTCTGACTGGTGTAAGATGGTATCTCAGAGTCATTTTGATTTGCATTTTCCTGGTTGCTAAGGACATTGAGCAGTTCCTTAAGTGTCTTTTGGCCATTTGAGATTCTTCTTGGACTATTTGGTATTTTAATATCTAGTTTCTTGAGTGCTTTATATAGTTTGGAGATCAGTACTCTGTTTGATGTGGGATTGGTAAAGATCTTTTCCCATTCTGTAGGCTGTTGTTTTGTCTTATTGACTGTGACCTTTGCCTTACAGAAGCTTCTTGGTTTCAGGAGGTCCCATTTATGTTTTGTTGCTCTCAGTGTCTGTGCTACTGGGATTATATAAAAGTCTATTTTGTTTATTTTCTCAAAGAACCAGCTCTTTGTCTCACTGATTCTTTTTTTATTGCTTTATAAATAATACCATTCCAAATTTCCACCTCCTTCCCTCCTCCCATCTCCCTCCCGCTCCCTTACTTCCCCTCAACTCTCCCCCTCCAGTCCTAAGCAAGTCCAAGGCCCTCGCCCCTCCATCCAGGCCTAGGAAGGCATGCATCCAAACAGACTAAGATCCCAAAAAGCCAGTACATGCAGTAGAATAAAATCCCAGTGCCATTATCATTGGCTTCTCAGTCAGCCCCCATTGTCAGCCACATTCAGAGAGTCTGGTTTGATCACATGCTCGTTCAATCCCAGTCCAGCTGGCCTTGGTGAGCTCCCATTAGATCAGGTACACTGTCTCAGTGGGTGGACCAACCCCTTGTGGTCCTGACTTCCTTACTCATCTTCTCCCTCCTTCTGCTCTTCAACTGGACCTTGGGATCTCAGTCCAGTGCTCTGATGTGGGTCTCTGTCTCTATCTCCATCCATCTCTGGATGAAGGTTCTATGGTGATATTCAAGATATTCATCAGTGTGGCTATGGGACAAGGCCAGTTCAGGCACCCTCTCCTCTACTGCCCAAGGACCTAGCTGGGAACATCCCTGTGGACACCTGGGGACCCCTCTAGAGCCAAGTCTCCTGCCAACCCTAAAATGGCTCCCTTTATGTAGATATCTTCTTCCCTGCTCCCATCTCAATCATCCCACACCCCCAAGCTCACCCCAACTCTCCCCTTCTCCCTTCTCTCTCCCCGTCTCCCCTTCCCCCATCCCACCCGACCCCCATTCTCCCAACTTTTGCCCAGTGATCTTGTCTGCTTCCAATTTCCAGGAGGATCTATATATGTTTTTCTTTGGTTTTACCTTATTATTTAGCTTCTCTAGGATCATGAACTCTAGGCTCAATGTCCTTTGTTTATGGCTAGAATCCACTAATGAGTGAGTACATACCATATTCATCTTTTTGGATCTGGGTTATCTCACTCAGGATAGTGTTTTCTATTTCCATCCATTTGCATGCAAAATTCAAGATGTCATTGTTTTTTTTACCACTGAGTAGTATTCTAATGTGTAGATGTGCCACACTTTCTTTATCCATTCTTCCATTGAGGAGCACCTAGGTTGTTTCCAGGTTCTGGCTATTACAAATAGTGCTGCTATGAACATAGTTGCACAAATGCTTTTGTCGTATGATTGGGCATCTCTTGGGTATATTCCCAAGAGTGGTATTGCTGGATCCTCAGGTAGGTTGATACCCAGTTTCCTGAGAAACTGCCACACTGATTTCCAAAGTGGTTGTACAAGTTTGCATTCCCACCAGCAATGGATGAGTGTTCCCTTTACTCCACATCCTCTCCAGCATAGGTTATCATTGGTGTTTTTGATTTTAGCCATTCTGCCAGGTATAAGATGGTATCTCAAAGTTGTTTTGATTTGCATTTCCCTGATCGTTAAGGAAGTTGAACATGACCTTAGTATCTTTTGGCCATTTGAACTTCTTCTGTTGAGAATTCTCTGTTCAGTTCAGTACCCCATTTTTTAATTTGTATTGTTTTCTTTGTTTCTATTTTATTGATTTCAGCTTTCAATTTGATTATTTCCTGTCTTCTACTCCTCCTGAGTGCATCTTTTTCTCTTTGTTCTAGAGCTTCCAGGTGTACTGTTAAGTCACTAGTGTGAGCTTTCTCTATTTTCTTTGTGTGGGCAGTTAGTGCTATGAAATTTCCTCTTAGCACTGCTTTTATAGTGCCCCATAGGTTTGTGTATGTTGGGCCTTCACTTTTGTGAATTCTAGGAAGTCTTTAAATTCCTTTCTTTATTTCTTCCTTGACCCAGGGGGTGATTCAATTGAGCATTGTTTAATTTCCATGAGTTTGTAGACTTTCTGCAGTTAGTGTTGTTGAATTCTATGCTATGGTGATCTGATAAGATACAGGGGATTACTCCAATTTTTTTGTATCTGTTGAAGTTTGTTTTGTTGACAAGTATGTGGTCAATTTTAGAGGTGCTGAGAAGAAGGTATATTCTTTTGTGTTTGGGTGAAATGTTCTCAAGATGTCTATTAAATCCATTTGAGTCATGACATCTGTTTGTTCTCTTATTTCTCCTTTAAGTTTCCATCTAGCAGACTTGTTCCTTGTTGAGGGTGGGATGTTGAAGTCTCCTACTATTAGTGTGTGAGGTTTGATGTGAGATTTAAGCTTTAGTAATGTTTCTAAACATATATGGGTGCTCTTGTATTTGGGGAAAAGATGTTCAGGATAGAGATTTCATCTTGATGGATTTTCCCTGTGGTGATTATAAAGTGTCCTTATCCATCTCTTCTGATTGATTTTAGTTTGAAGTTTATTTTGTTAGATATTAGGACAGCTATACCCACTTGTTTCTAGGTCCATTGGATTGGAAAATCTTTTCCCAACTCTTTACTCTGAGTTAATGTCTGTCTTTGAGTTTGAGGTATGTTTCTTGTATGCAGCAGAAAAATGGATCCTGTTTTTGTATCCATTCTGTTAACCTGTGACTTTTTATGTGTGAATTGAGTTAATCAATATTAAGAGATATTAATGACCAGTGATTGTTAATTCTTGTTATTTTTGGTGGTAGTGTTTGTGTGTTTCCCTCTTTTGCGGTTTGCTGGTGTGAGGTTATCTGTTGCCTGTGTGTTTGTGGGTGCCACTAATGTCCTTGGGTTAGAGTTTTCCTTCTAGTACTTTCTGTAAGGTTGGATTTATGGGTAGGTATTGTTTAAATTTTGTTTTGTCATGGAATATCTTGGATAATCCATCTATGGTGATTGAAAGTTTTGTTGGGTATAGTAGTCTGGGCTGGCATTTGTGGTCTCTTAGTGTCTGCAACACATCTGTCCAGGGCCTTCTGATTTTCAGAATTTCAATTGAGTTGCGTGTAACATATAAGTCTACCTTCATGTGTTACTTGACCTTTTTCCTGTGACTCTTAATATTCTTTCTTTATTCTTTATGTTCAGTGTTTTGATTATTATATGGTGAAGGGACTTTTTTTTGCCCAGTGTATTTGGTATCTGGAAGCTTCTTGTACATTTATAGGCATATACTTCTTTAGGTTGGGAAAGTTTGCTTCCATAATTTTGTTGAATATATTTTCTGTGCCTTTGAGCTGGAGTTCCTTGTAGTAGCAGGGTGTTTTTTCATTCCCTACTGACCAGACCATGAAATAACCACTCAGGGACTATATTATTTGCAGTACTGTTTGGCTAGTATCTTAAGCGTATTGCTAGTTAGCTCTTATATCCTAAACTAATCCATTTCTATTAATCTGTGTATCGTTACGTAGCTGTGGCTTACCAGGTACAGTTCCAGCTTGTCTGTCTCTGGAGAAGGTTACATGGCTTCTCACTGACTCCACCTTCTTTCTCCCAGCATTCAGTTTAGTTTTCCTGCCTAGCTCTATTCTTCTAAGTCACTGGCTGAAACAGTTTTATTCATTAACCAATAAAAACAACACATATACAGAAGGACTTCCCATACCAGTTCTTCTCTTTCTTCTGTCCCTATTATTCTTAGGTTTGGTCTTTTCATGGTGTCCCAGATTTCCTGGATGTTTTATTCTAAGGATTTTTTTGGATTTTAACATTTTCTTTGACCAATAAATCTATTTCCTCTACTATATATTCAACTCCTGAGATTCTCTCTTCCATCTCTTGTAATCTGTTGGTTATGCTTGCATCTGTAATCCTGTTTGTTTACCCAGATTTTCCATTTTCAGAATCCCCTCAGTATGTGTTTTTTGTCTCTATTTCAATTTTCAATCTTGAACTGTTTGAACTGTTTGCTTTACCTGTTTGATTGTTTTTTCTTGGGTTTCTTGGCTTTCTTTAAGAGCTTCATTGATTTCTTCAATGTTTTGTTTGTCTTTTCCTCCATTTCTTTAAGGGAATTTTTCATTTCCTTTTTAACAGTCTCTAGCATCTTCATAAAGTTACATTTAAGGATGTTTTCTTCTGCTTCTTCTAGGTTAGGATGTTCAGGCCTTCCTTTTGTAGGACCACTAGGTTTAGGTGTTGCCGTAATGTTCTTTAGGTTGTTTAATATATTCTTTGGTGCCTACCCATCTCTCCCTTCAATTGATGCAGCTGGGGCCTGTGGCTTAGGTAGTCACTTTTCCTCCTGGTGCTGGTGAGGCCATGCCTCTGGTAGTTACTGGTGTGGCTCTGAGGGCTCTTCTCCAGGCTTAATCAGGGACAAGGCTCAGGTGGTTGTAGGTATAGTGGGGGATGGTTGCAAATGTGGGGAGGCTGCTTTGGGGTCTCTGGAATTTGGTGGTTGGGGGTGGGGCATAGGATATGCCTCCAGGGGCTAGAGCCTAGAGAGCAGGGCCCTCCAACTGAAAGCCCAGACACTTACCTCTCCAGGGGCAGTCAGTCCAAAGCTCTTGTATTCATAGATGAGGTGGGGGATGGTTGCAGGTATGGGGAGGCTGCTTTCAGGTCTCTGGGGCTTCACTGGGGTGGAGGTGGGGCATGGGATGTATCTCCAGGAGCTATGTTCTAGAGAGCTTGGCTCTCCAGTTGGGAACCTAGACACTCACCTCTCCAGGGGCAGTTATGGCCAAGGCTCCTGTGGTCAGAGATGCGGTAGGGGATGGTTATGGGTGTGGAAAGGTTGCTCCCAGGTGTCTGGGGCTTTGCTAGGTGGGGGTGGGGTGTGGCATGAGCACATTGTTTGACTCAAATTTTTGGAAACCACAATTATCATGAATATCAAGGAAAGATGAACTTTACTAAGAGTTGTCTATTATTTTTTTAAAAGATAACAAGCAAGACCATTTATGACATTAAAATACAACAGTACCATAAATGATCATTTTTACTGTTGTGTTCAGGTGGGGATTATATATCAATATATCGGCTGCCAATATCAAGTTGTCACATTTTGTCTCTATTGTTAATACACACTAAAATGTATTTTTCTTATATTTATTATATATTAGCAAGGAAAGTTATGAAATTCACTATCTTCAAACTCAATTTGAGAATGGGAAAGTGTTATTTAATATTGTGATACAAAGCAAGTCTTATTTTGGTCTGAGAGTTAAAAATTACTGATCTATAATTAACAGGATCAGTTGTAAAACAAAGGTTTGTCTGTGTGAATGTTAGTACCCTGGAAAAATATGCTGATGTCTTAGGAATACTCCCCTAGAGTTGATAAAATTTCTTAATTCTTTCTTCTGTTTGTTAAATGTGATTTTTAGGAAAATGACAAGGATATCTTTGTCTGTGTTTCCTTTAATAACTAAAAGGCATTTCTCTATCATCATTGTCAGACTGACTTAAAAACTAGTGTGCAGTAGATTCTAGATCCAAAGACAAGACAATGGTTGAGATGCAGGTAGACATTAAAAAATGCTTTTGACATCCTAGTTAACAGTTGTTCTTTTCCTAATTTTCTTGTGAAAGGGTCATTGAATTAGAGAGAAAGTCACTCTGTTTACTTGAAGTGAAATGAGTTTTGTGTGGAGTAAATCAAGAGGTCTAGAACATACCCCTGCCTTCTAAGATTCCCTGCCAAGAAACTGCCACTAAATCTGCATCCCTGGGTCAAAATGTTCATTTTCTGAATATGGGTGTCAGGAAATTGTGTCATCAGCTTTAGGGTTTAAGTCAGAGAGAGGAACATTTGCTGTCATCTTAGATTGCTAACTTTTGCTTACTTACCTCTAATATGACGAGGGACACAGCCTAGAATGAGAATGTCCCATCCTCTGGCACTACTGAACAAGGAGCCAAACCCTCCTTGCAATAGAGGCTCATTGAACATTCTGGAAATAGCTAGTGAGGAGAGTTCCATTGTAGAAGGCCACAGTGATGGTGCACTCTTTCATAATGCCAAGAAATATCACCCTGTACGGGGATTACATGTATCAGACAGCAGAGGAATTTAAATAGAGGCAGCTGCTTGGGAAAATGAGACTGTTTCTGGAGAACCCCAAGCTAAGGGCATGCAGGCTTACGGGAACCTTGTTCAGTGATTTTGGGCAAACATGAAGCTGCATGTGAAAGACTGATGGGGAGAACAGCCAGAGGAACACACAAGGAAGATGCTTCCAACAAAGGTAAGGTGATGTTGGGGAATGTTGTTTGGTTTAAGTGTATCTTAGTATTTCTTGTTATTAGCAATAAATGATTTTTCTTCCCTCCTTCATGCCCTTCCTCCATTCCTCCCTCTCTCCCCTCCCTCCCTTCTTTTCTCTCACTCTCTTTCCCTTTCTCTTTCTTTTAATCTGAACCATAGTTCTTACAGAAGGCATGGTGTTGGTTTAAGATGTGATCATTGCCCATCTGACCAGTCATTTTAGAGAAGAGTAATCATTACATCCCCGGATGAAAAATAAAATTGCTTAAAATCTAGAAGAATCAAGATTGTTTCTTTTATTTGCAGGAGAACATTGTTTTAAGTGTTAAAAGTAAACACCAAAGTCTACGCCTGCCTCCTAGAAGAGCTTCTTCAGGTCTGCCCATCTTTTGCAGGCCTACAGAGTCTCAAGTTCAGAAAAGTTCAGGAAGTCTAGAATGATGTCCAGCTCTGTACATAAAGCACATGTTTTATGACTATCTGATTGTCTACCATATTCCCTGATTGGTCATTTTGTTTCCAAAATCACAAAGAGTATTTATTCTTCTTGGTAATGAACCTTACAATGATAACAGTCGATTAGTCAATTAGAAGTTATATGGTTCTTAAGGTTAATTGTTAATAAGTATTTATTCTTCTTGGTAATGAACCTTACAATGATAACAGTCGATTAGTCAATTAGAAGTTATATGGTTCTTAAGGTTAATTGTTAATAATTAGGAATTTAGGTATATGTAACATGAACTTTTACATGTAAGTACTGAACACGTGGAGAAAGTTAAAGCACAGACACAATAAAGGAATATCCAGAGTGCATCAGCTCAAAGACTATAGTCTTTCTACCAATGATTGTTTGAGCATAAGGCAAGCAAACGGAAGCAGTCTTATATCTGAACATGTTTTAAAATTTAAAGGCAGAGGAAAAATACCAGTAAATCCATGAAAGTGGAACATTCATTAGTAAATGGAAAATAATTAGAAAAAAATTAACTATGTTCTTTCACAGTATACAGGCCAGAAAATGAAGGGTTCAAGTGGAAGGTGGGGAAATTAATACCTGTCAGATTTTGATGAAAAATATTGCTTCAAGCTCTGCAAACAGGTAAATTGTGTGCACATATGCTAATGAGGATATTTTGGGGGCACGTTTCTCTTGATCTCAGAAAAAATTACCTCAGAAACATTGCTTATTCAACACTCAGATCTCCAAGAGCATCAAGCCAGTTCTCCTTCCTCACCAACCATCTTTGCAAGAGGCAAAAGGCTGGCAAATACACATTTCATTTAAAGTAAGATGCAGTAAGCATCAAGTCTGGGAGAGCAGTTCTTCAACAATTCTTGCAGCTGGAACCATCTCCCTAGGGTTCCACTTCTCATGCTCATCTTCTGTACCCTCCCACTCATAACTGATGTTTCATAGATGTTAAAAATCCATGCTGATATTTCCCTGTCTAAATCAGTAAGAATCAGCAAAGAGCCAGATGTGTCTTCTGAATTACCTTCCCCTCCATTTTGGAACCATCATCAAAATCTTAACTTTCGGGAATTTTTTTACATGTTTAGTTTCATAGCATTGACCTCTTTTACCATCTCAAATTTTATTGTAAACTACTGACAAAATTTTGGCCTTAATCTTCTATTCTATAAGAAATATGTATTTGGAATTTTATAAATAGTTCAAAACTAACCAATCCTGCCCACTATTTCCGTCTATCACAGAGAATTCTTTTCATAGTGCTTTCCTTTACAATTTGGGCAGTTCACATGATTCAATACCAACTGCTTTTTGTCCCCGTTGGCATGCTTCTCAGTGGTTACTTAGAAACTTCTTATCAAGGCAGGAAGCTAACTGACAGTCATTGGTGTCAGCAGCCAGGACTATAGAAAATTCTTTCAGGCCTGCGGCCTCTTGTTTAAGGTTAATAATGTGTTGTCTTCAGTGGACAGCTCTGTGCTGGGAAGCTGATTGGTCCTTGTGTACAAACCTCCTCTGCCCAATAACAATGGACTTCTAAGTAGTATATGGATCTTAGATGAGAGCTGCTTGTTCATAGTGAGAGTTTTGTTCATCTATTGAGGATATTGAGAAATACAATAACCATGCAGTGATTCTTTCTTAACATGAAATGCATTGAATGCCATATTCTATGATGTATTTTTAATTCACTTTATTTGTATCACACCATTGTAGGAATATAATAAAAATAATTGTGAGAATATAGTCATGTGACCTGTGAGATGGTGGTTGTGGAAAGAACCACAGACAGATAATTGTGTTGACAATGTCAGTAAGTTAGTTAGAAAAGAAGTCTTTGACCTTGATACCTTTTAGCCAATCTTAGGATTCAGTGGAGATAAAAAGAGCCTGCCTGGTTCTGCTCTTGCTGTTGGCAACATTATTCCAGCTGACATACTGCTTCACAAAACCTGCTAATGGTATATGAGGTTGAATATCATTGTAAACATTTAAAAATGGAGCATATGCTGAACTGCTTTGGAATAATCAACTTGCAATGTATCCCATTTTAAAAAATAAACCTGCCTCTTGTCAATATGAAAAGATTAAAAATGTGATGCTTGTCAAAGCGTGACTTGTTCCAGCTGGCATGGAATGTCTGAATGTTCTTTGAAAGGCCTGGTAGGGTAAAAATGTGCTTGACTTGAACTGTGCTGTGGGTGGGGTCACAGAAGGGCCTGTTCTGAACAACTTCTAGCTTGGCAAGGAGCAGAGTTACTAGAAATGCAGCATTCACACATTTGTTTCAGATCAATTAGGTTAGATGCAAGTCATCAAACAGCTATGGTGCATGATGCGAATGGATCGCTCTGCTATGATACTTTTAATAAATACAATCTTTTATATCCTTAAATGTAAGACACAGCTCCAAAAGATCAATGTAAATCATTTTTTAGAGTAAACATGCTTTAAAATATAAAACCACAAAATTATGAACATCATCCCAGCACCTTCATTGTTTCATCATCCCCAGTGCTTCTTATAGGTTCCCTGGAGCAGTATTTTACCACCCCCTCCACATTTTTCAATTTCAGCATGCATATAAAAGATGCTGGAGTAACTCAAGGCATGCAGCTACTCCCTACACTTAACATTGGCTCGTTGCTTTCCTTCTTCCATAAGCTTTGTATAATAAAAGTTTTCAAAAATTCTATGGGCCTTCTGTGTCTAGCTCCTAGTCACCCATCAGTTCTTTGGCCCAGTTTCACAGTTGTTTGGACACCCTACTTCATGATAGGATTTGTCGATGTTTTTGATGACATCAGTTTACATATCTGGTGGTTAACTATGAGTCTTCATCTTAGTTTCAGATAAAGCAATGATAAAATGAATGGTCTCTTTCACTGAAATACTTCCTTCAGTTCTTAGACGCTCTTGTTCTTAAGTCATTTTTTTCTTGTACTACCTGCGTTAGTTAATTTCAATTTCTATCCTGTCTTTAAAGCTTTAAAGTTTAGAGTGACACAGGGCTCAGTACTCTGTGACCTTCCTGCCACTTCCGAAAGAGTTATCATGCAACCATGGCTATAAATGTTAATGGATATATATATGCATATATACCCCCACATACTGATTTCTCCATGTTAAAGCTCTTGCCTTGTTCTCTATCTTGAATTCTAGTCACAAACACAGAACAGCCAACTTGAAACCACCACTTATAATCATAGGAAGTTTCAGTCTAGTAACCAGGGCAGAACACGTGATTTCTTCCCTCCCCTGCCTTGCTCATCTCAGAAATTGGCACCACATTTTACCAATTTTTTCAGACCAAAGAAACTATTCTTAATGATCTTTGTATCCATCAAAGTCCACCCATGAAATGGAGACCTTATGTACTCCACCAGGGAAAATTTAATACAATGTCATTAGGAAGAGAGTAATAAGGAAATTAGCTACTGAGAAGTAAAATACTAAAGATTACAGTAAATAGACAATATGGCCACCATTTTCAAGTGTGTGTTAGAGAATGTAATAGGAAACAATTCTGTCTAAGGCCTGTCACTCCCATCACCACCACCACCATGGACTGAAACTAAGATCTCAATTGAAAGAATGAGCAGAGGGTCTCTGCAACACCCACTGGATAATGAAAATGCTATTTCTCAGTGTTGATAGAACTCTCTAGAAAGTCATAAAGAGGTGTCATGAGAGCGTGTTCCAGGGGATAAAGTGGACCTGAGACCATGCTTGGAATCTGTCTAGGACTTTGGACATCTTAAGGAGCCATGCACTGAGCTGCAGGGGCAGCTGCCCACAGATGTGCTGATGATGATCACAGGAGGTTGCTGTGAGGACCAGATACAAGAGCAGGGAAGCAGCCTATTCCTCTCAGGCCTCATCAACATCTTGTGGAGGAGATGCTGAGTTTAGGACCACACCTATTGGCAGGGGTGATGTGGGATTTCCCTCTGTATACTGTGAATATGTTTTATTACCGTTGGTTAGTAAAGAAGCTGCTTTGGCCTATGGCAAGGCAGAATAAAGCTAGGCAGGAAAACTAAACTGAATGTTGGGAGAAAGAAGGCAGAGCCAGGCAGATACCATGTAAGGAAAAAGATGCTAGGACCTTACCAGTAGGCCACAGCCTTGTGATGATACATAGATGAACAGAAATGGGTTACTTTCAGGTATAAAAGCTAGGTAGGAATACGCCTAAACTGTTGGCCAAGTGGTGTTGTAATTAATATAGTTTCTGTGTGATTATTCAGGTCTGGGCAGCCAGGAAACAATGCCCAGCCTCTGCTTACACAGGAGAGAGATGTTGCTGCTTCATTGCAGAACAGGAGTGGATCTGCAACTAAGATGTAACAGGTACCTCTGACAGCCTTTTTGTTTTACCCCTACACATATTCTACTTACTGACTCTGCCTTTGAATCATGACATCACCAAGTTCACTGCTACTGTCTGTGTGGGCTAACAGGACAACTTCCTTCTACCAATTTTGATGGTTGTAATTCCTCTGGAAAGAGTCACTTATTTTTTAAAAGCATAAATGAAACGTTGTTAGTATCCACTGAAAATTTACTAATGTTCCATCTCATTCTGCCCTGACCGTCACTGCATCCTATTCTGTTATTTTTGTTCTTTAGTTTGTTTGGTATTGGAAACTTTGTATTTGCTTTTGCTCCGATGGTGTGCATTTTCTTAGCTGGCTGGCTCCTTTACACTATCCACATCTGCTCTAGTGTCATTAGTCCACAAAGACACTAATTTCTCTTTCTAAAGCTATAGCTCCTTATCCCTTACCCATTCAGCTACTTTATTGTCTTTGATGTGTCATATGTCATTGTCCCATGCTGTATAATCTTATCCCCTACTGACTTATTTTATTCTATTTCCTTCACTGCAATTAAAATATCATTAAGGAAAGCTTTTTTAATTTTAAACTCCAATGGCTATTATTGTAAAGACCTTGGTGGCATTCAATAAGCACATTGAAGGAATGAACGGGTGGATGAAAGGGTGACTCTGTTCTATGTCCTCTGTCAGCCATTTATAAATGTCAATTGCTGGCCAGTTTATGTATTTCTCTGAACTTTAAATGATTCTCCAAAATAGTAGCTTAAAACATTCAACTTTCGGTATCATTATGAAAATTAATTACAAGTCGGAAATACTAGTTTGTCAACGGAAGTCAGTGCTGATCGAGTCTGGGTAGTATCTGTAAAAGGGAAAGCAATGTTCATATTCTACAGGTCTGGATGGCTCTAAAGAGGACCTGTGAGGTGGAGAATGGATAGATTAGGCAGAAGTGCTAACTACCTGCTTTTGCAGCTACAGTAAGATGAGGCAATAGAAAATTTTAGATGGGTGAACTGTTAGCACTAGCATACGAATATTCATATGCTTCAGTTAATAGCTCAGCACTTATTCAGATAAAACTATGAAGCTTAGGTTCCCATAGGAAGCTCTTTTTGATAATAATTCTTTTCCTGTCTCTTAGGGAAGATCTTAAGATTATTCTTTCAAAAAGGATAAACCATTTTCCCAAAGAAATCCTATAATTTTTCAAGAGATTGTAATCACTCATTTTGACTTTTTTAGTTAGTTCAATAGAGCATTTATCTGAAAAATGTGCTGAGTCTTAATAAACTATGTTCTTGCTTTAATAATTTAACAAAAACACTGAGGGTATTTATTTAGACAGTCTTTCTTTCTCAGTGAATTTGATTAAAATTTAAAAGTAAGATATCTAGGTACACAAATATAAATGTAAAACAATAGAGAGGTTCACATATCCCTAGTCAGGTATTCAGGACAGGAAATGTCATACTTCTCACCCTGTTACAAGGCTTGGCGATTCCATCAACTACCCAAGATAGCAAAAAAACGTTCATCTTCGTCTTGTGTAACCCAGAACCATTACTCAGTATGGGGTTTTATATTCACAGGAAGGCATGGGATGATAACAAAGACAACTCAGGGTGATGAAGATACTGATAATAATGAGTGTTGGTTTTGACAATAGTTGATAACTCAAAGAAAAGTTCATCTTCAGGACACTGGAAAAGCACTGTCTGCCCGGATGCCCTTCTTGAGGATAATAATGCTTCTCTAAGCTTGAGTGAGAAGGCAGTTGTGGTACAGGCAATGGTGTGTGAGTGGTAATTTGAATACAAAATGTATAACTATTGTATGAAGTATATGCATATAGAGATCTTAAGACAAATTTTCTCTTTTTATTTGTACTTTTTACTATTCACCTACTTCAGGTGTTTCAAGTAGAAGTCAGAGCAGTTGAGCAACTGGTCTGAGCATATAGCCAGAAGAGACAGTCCATCTAACTGTCTGCTGGAAGTGCTCAGACTCTGCACCGCTGTGGAAGAAAATCACCTGTTACTAATGGAAAGAAAATCTGCAGGCACAGGAAGCAGAAATGACCTAGAAAAAAAGTCCATACTTTCTTGGTGAGACCTGAGGTTTGCTGAGTAACAAATAATTGTGAGCTGAGATCAGTTGAGTTCAGCTTCAACACCTCATGGCCCCTCCTAAGGTTCTGCTTCTCTTGGGAGGAACCCTTTTCTCACCTCATCCACAGGCCATGGAAGACCAAGCTTAGAGGAGGGACATAGTAGAACTCAAACACAGGGTTAGATTTGATGTCCCTATTAATTGTTTTGAGAAAAAGATATCCCCTAGTATACTCAAATTTCTATTTTGTAAAACTGTGTCTGAAATTAAAAACCACTGTTACAAAAGGACTTTGATAGTATAACACAAAAACTTGTCCTGTTTAGGTGGCAAGGGTTCCTGACTTCCCTCCTTCCTTCCTTCCTTCACTCACTCCCTCCTTCCCTCCTTCCTTCTTTCACTCACTCCCTCCTTCCTTCCTTTCTTTCCTTCTTCCTTCCTTACCTCACTCCTTCCCTCCCTCCTTCTTTCCTTCCTTCTATCCTTCTCTCCTTCCTTCCTTTCTTCCTTCCTTCCTTCCTTCCTTCCTTTTGCTTTCTTTATATTTATTTATTCTTCTCTCATAAAATACTTCTGACTGCAGTCTCCCATCCTTCCACTTTTCCCAGTTGCCCCCACCTTCTCTCTCCCACATATCCTCTGCTTCTTTGTTTTCCTAAAAGATCAGGCCTTCCAGGGATATCAACTGAACATGGCATAACAAGACTCACTAAAGCTAGGCATATATCAAATCAAAGCTGGACAACGCAATACTGGAGAAGGAAAAGGGTCACAAGGGCAAACAAAAGAGTCAGAGGCATCCCAAATCCCATTGTTAGGAGTTGAAGAAAACCTCAAGCTAACAAGCACAGTATGTATGCAAAGGACCTAGCACAGACCCACACAGGCTCCATGTCTGCTGCTTCAGTCTGTATGAACCCCTATGAGCGCTGCTTAGTTGATTCTATAGGCTATGTTCTACTGGTGTCATCAACCCCCCGGCTCCTACAATCCTTACTCTCCCTTTTTCTTTGGAGTTCCCCCAGCTCCACCTAGTATTAACTGTGGGTTCCTGTGTCTGCTCTCATTAGCCTCTCTGATGATGACTGAGCTAGGCATCCATGCATTAGTATATCATTAAGAATAAAACATTATATCATTAGGAATCATTTCACTGATTCGTTTGTTTTTGCTTTTGTTTTTGATAGTCATCTTTGGTTCTACCCTAGGTTTCTGGGCCATCCAGCTTCCAGTTCCTGGCTATCCAAGCAATGTCGGGCAATGACTCCTTCTCATGGTATGGACCGCAAGTTAGACCAGTTATTGGTTGGCCACTCCCACAAGTTCTGAGCCACCATTGACCCAGCATATCTTGCAGGCAGGACAGGTCGTAGGCTGAAGGTTAAGTGAGTGGGCTGGTGTCACTCTCCCACTACGGAAGCCTTGATGCCAAGGTTTTCCGAGGAGTAAAGGGAAGATGTGGATATACATAACCAGGGGAAACCGGCAAACAGGCCAGAGTCACTCTGGCAGAATAGCTCACAGTCTTTAACCTTGGGAGCCCTTGGGGCTCCTGAAATTATTTGTCAAATTTTGTATATGCTTTGTATACATTTTTAGTCTAGAGTCCGTAATTCTCCCTAGAGTTTCTGAGAAAGCTCTAACATAGAGGGTATGTGTCACATTCTTTATCAACCCACACAGCAACCAATGCTGTGACTCTCACCTCGTTTCCTTTTGTGTAAAATGAACTACTTGACACACACGTACACACATGTGGGGAGAAAAATTAATGCTAGTCAAGAAATCAACTTAGCCCATCCCTCCTCTTCCTTTTTTTCTTCTTTTTAAAGAATTATTTATTTTTCCACATGTGTTTGCCTGTATGTCTGTTTGTACACCACATGAGTGTCAAGTGCCCAGGGAGGTGGAAGATTTCCCTGTAACGGAAGCTACAGGCAGTTGTGAGCCACATGTTGGTGCGGAAAACAGAACCCGAATCCTCGGAAAGAGCAGTAAGCACTGTTAACTACCAAACCGCCACTCCAGCCCCATTCTTTACTCTTTCTCCTCCTTTTCCTTCCTGGTCTTAAAAAAGCAAATTGAACAAGGATTACAGGACAATTAACCCTGAGTTCTGCCATCCTTGTGCTCTCTGGGGTAACTTACCTTGAAGTCATTCCCTCTGGTGATGTAGAATAAAAAGGACCTTATTCATAGTATTCGTGTTGTTACGTGAAGACATCCCTTGATTATAAACACCAATTGCCCAGCTATTATCTCCATGTTGCATTCCCATAACCTAGACTTTTCCATGGCTATTTCTGTCTCTTAGGTCTACGCCTCCTGCCACAATTCTCAGGCTACAGTCAGGCTGGTTTGAAGGTGGGACCTGTGTGATACAAACACATCTTGCTAGCTTCAGAGTTAATGGTTCTTAGCTGCCAAGCTCTGACTCTGCTTCTACTTTGCTCTAGAGTCTAGAATGCCAACTTCTTTTTTTGTGTAGCACCCTAATGCCTAGAAGGACGATGCTTCTGAAGAACAGGTCTTATCTTCTGACATTATAGTAACACGATCTAATCAAAAGTGTTCTTCATAGGTGATAAGGAAGTGTCACGCTGTCAGCCATGCACGTGACTTGAGTCAAAGCTCTGAAGTTTTGCCTAACCCTTTGCTTGTTCTTTCACTTGCTTTCCATGAATGAACACATTTCCAAAATCATCGCCTTGACCTGCCTCCCTACATCCACCATCTTGTTTCCACCTGCTTCCTTCCTCTTCCCAGATTCAGCCTATCTGGGCCTGTCACTCTGTGAACCTGCAACCTTCTACCTAGCGGCCTCTCTGAGGGAGAATTCCCTGAAGCATCTCCTTTATGGAGTCTATTTTCTCGGGCTCTGCTTCCTGTCCCATTCTCTCTAATTTCTACTTCTGAGCCAAACATATCTATGGCATCCCCACGGGACTCAGCATTGAGACATATGGAGATTTCTTCTTTCCTTAAGGGAAAACAACCACTACCTGTGCACTTAAAGGAGGCTTAAAGAATGCATGAGGACAATACCACATTATCATCTTAAGAAACCATGACATGGTTGCTGTGCCTGTCAGATTCACATTTCTTCCTTTGTGGGGTGGGATGGGGTCGGGGTGGGAAACAAGATTATGTACTTTCTATTTTTAAAATAAAAAGATTCAAAGAGTCTGCATTTTGTACAAAGTCACACAGTACCTATCTGAGCCCAAATTCCAGTTGGCCCACTTGCCCCAAGAGTCCAATTCAAGTGGCATGTCAAACTGTCCATTGCATAACGCGGTGACACAATGGTCTGGTAGGAATTTGAAGCCATAGAGAAGGCAATGTTCTAAGAGTATCTGAGGCAGCACACTGCCCTGGGGAAATTAAACTCTGTCTCCCTGTGATGATGCCAGCTTTCTTGAGTGGGCTTTCATGATGCAGCAGTGGGAAAATGTGATCCATCCTGCTTATCACCAAGGACTATAAGCTTTGCTGTGCCTTTCATTTACTCATAAAAGGACAAACGATGCAATTTTGACTTCCTTCAAAAGGAAACTGACCTGTGCAATTAATTAAGACAGCTTCTAAGGCTCTGAACAAGGTGTCCAGTTCGGACTGGCAAAATCCTATAGGTTTTGAGCTTTCCTTGAAAAGAAGGTTTATTTTTAAAGGGACTTGTGAAATTTTGAGTTAAATGTGATTAGTGAAATTGTTCTTCATTTCAACTGAAGCCCGAAAGAGAACCTGGAATTCTGGAGCCACTGTTGTAATCAAAACACAGTAATTATTTTTTACTTAGGTAGAAGGAACTGTGAGATTTCTCTGAAAGCTCAGGACCTGCAGGATTGGAGATTTGGAGATGGAATCCTTAATGGATAAGGGTGTGTCTTTGAGTTCTTTGAACTATCAATGTAAAAAGTAGGTCACCACTGTAGGGCCTATTTTGATTGGATAGCCCTCACTAATCCCCATGGCTTCTATAAGAGAGGCTTCTTTTTTTTTAAGTTTTATCATATAAGTAAGGAAAAACCTTCAATCTTAAAAATCCCTCGTGTAAGCCTATATTTTTCTAGCTTCAATGACTCTTTTGCCCTGAGCACATCTCCATCGTTAGTGGACAGTTTTTAAGCTACCTTATTTTGTTCCATCTCAGCAAGTGCTCTGTGCTGATTACATCTGTCTTGCAATTCCTTATTCTTTGGACGCTTTGTCAAATCTTTACAGACCCTAATTGCTACAAAGTTAGTGAAGGGAAATGACTGAGACTAGGAATTATTTAATAAATTATATTTTGGAGGCTGAAGGGATAGCTCGGCAGTTAAGAGCCCTTGCTGCTCTTGCAGAGGACCTAGGTTTGGTTCCCAGCACCCACAAGGCCATCACCACTGGTAACTTTTGTTGTAATGGATCCAGTACCTTCTTCTGGCTCCCATAGGTGCCAGTACAAACATGGTGCATGTACGCAGATAAAACACTCATACACAGGAAATAAAAATAAATAAATCCTTTAAAAATTGTGTTTAAGATGTTGTTTTTTATACTGGCTTAGTGACTACACCTGAATCTACTGACATTTAACAACTGTCTGCTGCCTGAGGCCTGCAATCAGGGCCCTGCTGCTCAGGCTGTGGCCTGGAAAGACTTCTGGAAACAGGAATGGGTTCAGTCACTGCCGTCAAATGTAGTTTTTTAACTAAGTTGCTATCATTCTATTTATCAATAAAGACTTGGACTCATAAAGACTCGGAGTCATGGAGTCATGTTGTGGGGAAAACCTGCTAGCTTAGAAAGGCCAAGAAGTAAGCAGTTGACCTTTCTTTTGGGGCTGGAGATCCAGCAAGAGAGCATCTCTCCAGCCATCCCAAACCAAAAACAAACAAACAAAAGATCCATAAAACCCCAGTGCCTTCTTCTGGTTCCCATAGGCAGCAGCACATACTCAGACAAAATACTCATACACAGAAAACTAAAGATAAATAAATCTTTAAAAACATGTGCTTTCTCTTTAAGAGAACACTTAAATGTGGCTGGTGTGACTAAGGAAGTGTATTGTTATATTTTGCTCAATTGTCCAAAAGATATGTGTGCAAATGGCTACTACACACATGGTGAGGTGCACTCATTACACACGTGTAGTACTCCATGGAGCAGTCAGTATTTCACATGCCTCTTGGGTGTGAGTTAGAGATAGACGATCTCAGGACCCAGAACTGCTGAGTCAGAGTCTCCATCTTATTAAGATCCCAGATGATTCATAAGTACCATCAATGGTGAGGAATGTTCTTTAGGAGGTTGATTTTTTTTAAGGCAGTACAGTGACACATGTGCTTGCATTCTAGACTCTTCTGAGTATTATTATACCCTTTAAAAGGCATTGTGACTTTTGCCAAAGTCTCCCTTGCCGCATTAATCAAATACATTTTGAAGCATATCTCAACTGAACTCCCTCTAGATGGTAAAATCTTGGGAAACTGTTGTGTTTAATCTTTTGATCTGAGCTACATCTCATGTGTTAACCAAACTGCCCATTACTCTCCCATGTTCTGCTCTGAAGAAATAATATCTTCCTTTCATAACAGAGTAGAACAAAGAAGAAAGGAGACTAAGCATGTCATACTGTCAAGTGAAGAGGTGAGCTGCTTTTTATATACCAAAATCAGACTGGAGCACAGAGGTGATTCTCACAGAACACTGAAGGATCTGAAATCAAAAAGAACCATAAATGTCTCTGTTAAACAAAATGCTTCCTCATTATTTACTGAAAATGTTCACGTTCTGGGGTGCTTCCAAAATGTTAAGAGATAGAGTAGCCTCCAAAAAAGAAAAGATCTTTTGGAATATGGAGGCACCATCTACTATCGTGGCTTTGAGATTGTTACCTCAGGCAGCAGTGTGAGTCGGTAAAGAAGGATGGACATGCAAGCTTCAAGGCCTGGCCCTCTGTGTTGCCTTGACTCAGGCTGGCCCTCCTGGCTCAGTTGCTTTCTGTAAAATGAGGAATTTAGGAACAGAAAGCTGGGTAGGCAGGAATGTGGGAAGGATGGGAGAAAAGTTCAGGGAGGAAACAACATGATCAAAATATACTGTCTTAATTTTTTCAATAAAAAGATAGAAGAAAAAATGGGAAACTTTGATATGGTGGAGCCTCGTTTGGACCAACTCTAGCTCTCACATTCAACTCTAGCCCCAGAAAAGTTGTAAGAATGAAGTGGGAAATTATGAAATCACCACCAAAAAATTATCCCTCAACCACTCTTAGAAGAGCACTTATAGTTATATATTCACTTAAATTATTGAATTAATGTTGGAACTCTATGCTAGATACTCACTCGAGCACTGGTAAACAATAAGCAGTATGCTTAAGGTCCTGGGAAATATGTCTTTAGAGAGTTGTAGATAAACCAGCCATTCCTAATTCTCAAAACTTTAACACTGACTCAGACTTCAAAATGCCAGAGGCCAAACCCACGGAGAGACTGAAGTCAGGATATTTCAGGAAGAGAGAAGTCGAGTAATATCTATGATGAATAGATCATAAAACTGCAGGTAGAAATCATACATAAAGAAATTGAACAGGACAATATGACAGAGACCCAAGCAGCCTTGCAACACTGTGAAAGTCAGAGAGGGGGTCCCTAAGGAAGTAACATCAGAGCCTGGAATGACAAAGGACAAGCTAATATGCAGAATAGGGGAAAACACCTCTCTTTGTGCAGAGAGGGAGGCACAAAGGACGCGATGCATAAAGACACGAGTGTACTCCAGGGGCAGAAAAATCAAGGGGTGACATGGCATCCTGTGAGCTGAAGTCTTATCTCTTTCAGCAGCGCTTTTCTTTCGGTCTAGTCTCAAACCTCTTTCTTGCTCTTAGGCTGAGCAATTTTCTTAGGCTGAGACGATAGTTCAGTGGGTAAAGCAGTTGTCACACAAATGTGCAGAACTGAGTCTGAATTTCCAGAACGTGTGTCAGCCAAGATGGGAGGTGGAGACATGAGGATGCCCTCAAGCCTTTTGGTCAACGGGGCCTGCCATACACAGTAGTTAACAACAATAACAGAGAGCCTGTCTCAGAGAAGGTGGAGATTGAGGGCCAATGGGAGAGGTTGTCCTTTGTCATCCAGGGCATATGCACATCGGTGCTCACACCTGTATATGTACTCATGTCACACACGCATACACCATACACACAGAGAGAAATAAAAAATTTAAAATTATGCTTATTTTCCTGTCAGTTGTAAAGAACACTTTGCCGGGCAAAGATACCCAGCTAACCTTCAGTATTGATGGAAGATTTGTTCCCAATAGACTCCTTTGATGTCAAACCTATGGTTGTCATGTCTCCTGCCTGTTATACAAAATTGGGTAGTAATATCAAATTGCCATCTCATTTCCACCCATTCAATACCTATTGCAATGTAAATGCTCCCCAAAGAGCTATGGCTTTAGAGAACAGTGACACTACAATGTACACATGTTTAGCCTAAGCAGTTTTTCCCTTTCTCCTGGTCCTGAAATCTGACCATGTGTTGGCCCCAGTAGGGGAGAGCAGACTGGGCACATACACTTAGAGAGCAGTAAATGGACAAAAGCTAAGAACACAGATGCCAGCATGGGCAACGCTCGAAGTCCCCTCCACTGCGTCCAGGATCTAGGATGTCCTAGTTTCTAGGCTTTTATGATCTTACACATCACCAACCTTGGCATTTCCCAGGAGTTCATGATGTAGAATGTAAATATCTTTGAGAGGGATTAGTTTCTGATTTTTTTTTATCAGTTTCCCAAGGACATTTCCTAGCAGCAGTTTCGTAAGTGTAACAATGGTGGGCAATTTCTACCCTGTTCTCTCAGGAGCCCATCTAGGGCGTCTCAAAAGACATCTCCCATAGACGGGTGCACAGTAGCTCCTCCAGAGACATCTGTTTCCTGTGTGTACCTGATGAGGATGTATTAACTTTGTCTTCTGAAAAACAACAGGCTAGTAATTGATGTCGATGTCAGACTCTATCCCAGGAGGGGAGGATAGACTACACAACTGAATGCTTTGAGGGCTGGAGAGACGGCTTGGTGGTTAAGAGGTGGTACTGTAATTCCCGAGGACCTAACTTTAGTTCCTAACACCCATGTCAGGTGACTTAAAACTGCCTGTAACTCCAGCTTCAGGGGATCCAACATTCTCTCCATACATATCCACACCTATATGGGCATATACATACATACATATGTGCATAAGAATAAGTAAGTCTTTAAAAGGGGAATTTTGAGTCTTTGGGATTTTAAAAGTATTTCTATTTGAAAGATCAGTTTCATTTCAAAATCAAGGCTTCAGAGATTATCACAAACTTCCCACAGTCCTCAAGAAAACATACAGAAGTAATGCTAGCAGGGATGCTGAGGGGGCAAGAACCCTTAGATACTGATGCAGTCACCATGGGAATCCATCTGGAGGTCCCTCAGGAAGCTAGAAGTAGAACTACCATGGGGTCCAGACATACCACTCTGAGCATACACTGGAAGGGATCCAAGCCATCCATCATGCTGCAGAGATGCTTGCACAGCCTTGTTTACAGCTGCAGTGTTCACAATGGCCAGGAAGTTGTACAAGCCTACATGCCTACCAACGGATGTATGATGATGAAAATGTATGTGCACAATAGTGTTTTGGAAATAAAGATATAATTATGACAGTGGCAGGAAATGAATGGGGTTCTAAATCATCATGTTGTGAGAAATTGACTGGGTTTAAAAAGGCAAAGATTGTCTTTTCTCTAATAAATAGTTTGTGTGTGTGTGTGCATGCGCATGTGTGTACGTGTGAATTCATATGCGTGTAGTAACAGTAGGGACTATTTAGGAGGAAGAAAGAGACAATGAATATAGAGAAAGGATATCAGAAAAGTTAATCTGGTGAAAGCCAAGAAAAATACATAATATGCATGTATTAAAATCTCAAAAGAGCATTCCTTCTGTGTAGCAAATGTAGATTAATTCTAATATAAAAATAAATAGAAGAAAGTAAATTGACTGTTAGGCTGACAGAAACCCTCCTAACACTTGCATCCTTGTGGAGTGGGGCGATATTTTGGAACAAGAACCATAGTTTTCCTCATCTGTCCCTAACTAGTTCTGCAGCCCGTGATAATGTCTTCAGATCTGGAGTTTCAGTGACTTTTATGTTAAATAAGATCGCCTTATCCCGAAGTCAATCGCTTCTAATCTGTGCTGCTTGGGATTTGCTGTTTCTGTTTAAAGAACCATCCTGTCTGCATGGACTCTGGCTGTGGGTGGAGACAGTGTAGGGTGGCTGCCTCCCTCCTGCTGAGGTAGAGCATATGCACATTGAGCAGAATTCCATGCCAGTCCTGTGAACAATAGGTGCGCGGTGCAGGGTCGTCAGTTGCAGTTGTTTTATTTTTATTCTCTGCTGTTTGTTGCATCGAACCTATTTCCCAGTTTTTCTTCCTCATACGGGCAACCTCTAAACATAGCATCGTTTCTATGGGAACATACTTTGGTGCAGAGATTCCAGAAACACATTTTATTTGAAAAATAAAGATTGTCAAATCAATACATCCAAATCTGGGCTGTGACCCAGATTGTGTATGTTATGAATTAATTTGACTTAAAAAGAGAAGCTTACAATTGGTTGAAAATTGTTTCCGTGTGATTTATTTTTCCCTAGCTAAGTTGAGCTGGTAAAATTTTTACTGTCTTAGTAAGAGTCAAATTTCTGTCCTTTGTTTAAAGTTTTATTGAAACAGTTAAGCAGAAGTGTCTGTTACATGTAGATTCTGTTATTTTACATCTTCAAAGTATTAAACACTGTTAGATGACTGAACAGCAGATGGCACAGGTACAGGTGATATTTATCTTTTCTGTAACAATTTGAAAATTGTATCATTGCTGCTCAAAAGGAGACCATAGTGAGCTTGCATTGCAGTTAATAACATTTCAGTTGTTTTTAGTTTCTGTAGCTGAACATTGATTGGTATGACTGGGGCACATCTGCTTGTAGCAGTTGAAGGTGTGTTGCTTCTTTTTCTCTTTCTGCGGTATTAAATTCACACTTGTTTTACTTTATGCTTTGATGTCTTAGGACAGCTGAAGATGACTGTGCGGTTAGGACAGAAAGAGAGACAGCTCGTGCAAGAAGATGGGACCTTTGGGAGAAATAAACGCTCAGTAGAAATTACAATGGTAGAAAGCCAATTGCTGTGGGACATTGGTCTGTGTCCTGTCAATTATATACTAAATAAATGTTGATTGGCCAGTAGCCAGGCAGGAAGTAAAAGCAGGACAACCAGACAGGAAGTAGAGGTGGGTCAATGAGAACAGGAGAATTCTGGGAAGGAGGAAGCCCATTCCTTTGCAGTTGTGGGCCCAGACACAGAAGAAGCAAGATGTAACCTGCCCTGCTAAAAAAGGTACCGAGCCATGTGGCTAACATATACTAGAATAATGGGCTAATATAAGTTATAAGAGTTAATAAGAAGCCTGAGCTAATGGGCCAATCAGTTTATAGTTAATGTAGACCTCTGTGTGATTTCTTTGGCATTTAACAACTGCAGGAACTGGGCAGGACAGAAACCCCAACAATAGCCAGTCTTCAAGAGAATCACAGCTCTCCACAGCAGCCTGCCTGGGAGAAGGGAGCCCGTGAACAATGGAATGTGAAGGGATACCACCAGTGAGAAAGTTACAGAAAGTATTTCCCCATGCCTTTCCCATTCTGAGTACAGAACATTTGGGGTGGTACAAAAAAGCAGGATGAGAAACTGCGTTGGAAGATTCCTCTACTGTTTTCAGTTTAATTTTGCAAATAAGTCATTGGGAGTGAAAATGAAAGTCTTTCCGCCAAGGAGAAGTTTCGAATCTGTCCCACTGTAGACAGAGATAAATGTCCCTTTGAGCGCAGATGGCTTATCACAACTCTGCATCTTGACTGTTGGACTTCTTAATACCACAGAGCAAGGCTTGAGCTATTCCCTCCCTTCGTGATCTTGCTCATGTGTCTGTTGACTGCGGTGTTAGGATAGTCTTGGTTCCAGCGACTGCTTTTACTGCCTGCTCTCATACCTGAGGTGACCACAGTGCCTTGTGCTTTTCCGTCAGGACCAATCATAACTGGAAAGGAGCAGGCAAGTACTTTTGGTGGCAATGTTTGGTTTTTGGTAGGAATATCTAGTTTTGGTACTTGGTTTTAATGAGCAAAGAATTACCCAGGATTAGTTACAGGCTTTTGAAAGTTAATGGGGTTGTGGTCACAATGTAAAGTTTTGAGAGAAAACGTAGGAAGTTTCTGACAATTAAAAAGGAGCAGGCCAGTCTTGTGTATCATGTGACATATCTTTGAGTACATTATAGAGGAGGAAATGATAAGATGTCAGAAAATCTGCTAAGGTCTTTTATTTATTTGTTTATTAGTTTTTAAGTTAGCACACAAAGTAATGTTTTGTTATAATTTCAATCATGTGCGTCATTACCCTGCAATGTTCTTATTCACCCCTCCCCCACTCTCTGCCTCCATTTCCTCAGCTCACCATTGCATGCCTGTCTCCCTTCCCCCAAATTGCCCACCTTTAAAAATGTAATATTTTCTATTCTTCCTTTCTCTTAAGATCTCTTTCTCTATTGTCGTGCTGTCCTTTTCAATTTCATACACGCATCTGTACACCAACACATAGATGTATGGATGTGCATAGCTTGTTTTATGTCTAGGTTCTACTTGCTGTATATGTCTTTCTGAGGCTTTTCCTACAAATGTCCTGATTTCAGTTTCATATATGGATGCAATCCAAATTAATTCTTTAAGGGAGGCATCATTCAATCATTTTAAAGCTAGAGGGAAGTGTAAATACCTGTCTCATTGTAAAGCAACTGCTTAACAGCAGGGCTATTTGTCTTTTCTCGAATTCTCTTCTCTGCTTTAGGACAAGCACACTTAAACTGTGGGATTGTGCAATAATTTAGGCTTAGTTTCAAATTAATTTCAAAATTTAAATAAATTCAAAATTCAAATAAAATTTCAAAACTCCATTAAATTAGTTTCAAACTTAAATCATATATACTGAGATTTGAAAAAGACCAAAGTTTAAACACTAAATTAATATTATATTTGCTGATTTTAAGATCATATGAAATACAGTTTCACATAAAAGTAGGCAAATATTATATCTTTGAATGTATGTCCTTTATTAAAATGCTTATTTTGCCTATAAATATTTAGAATGTTATGGAAGATGTGATGTTTTAGGTTTACTAAGTACAATAATTGTGATAGAGTCAAACAAATTTAAAAAAAAAAAACTATTGTCTTCAATAAAAATGTCATATGTGCAGAAAAACTCCAAAGTGTCTAGATTTAGCATGTGAACGACTTCTCATTTCAATATAAATAAATTCCACTCTACCTCTCAGCAGGTGGGCAGGAGGCACGTGAGGACAAGCTTCAGAGCCCTGGCAAGAAGCTGGAGCTGCCAGTAGAGCTGAGTCTTATGTTGGAGCAGAGGTCTGGAGAAACTATTGACACTTAATTAGTGAGAGGCTTATTAAATACATATTGGTGCAGTGACACTTTTAAATATCATAGTAATCTATGGTGACAATAGAAGTCAAGAACTAAAACTGCCTCGTGGTTTAATATTAAAAATTATGATTTTTTTTAAAAAAAAAGAATCATAAAGTTGTCTGAAGCAAATAGCTCACTGAGTGTCTGAAAACCCATTTCCTGCCGCCAGCACAGTCTTCCTCCTTCCACAGCAGAAGCTCCTGAAGCTGCAGTGGCTCAGGGCCCATTCTCAGCTTCTAAATCCAGAGCTGCATGTATTTGCTGGGTGGCTGAAAGCCCCTCAGTTTTATTGCTCACTTCATGATCTGCCCCTCCAACTCTCACACTTGAAGAACTTGATTAACAACCGGGTAAACCACCCTCAACAGCATTTCACCAAAATCTAGCACACTGGTGTGTGGAAGGATCTGGTTTAAGCAAACATAGAAATAGGTCCAGGGATTGGCATGTGCTGAGGAGCTTCTTGCCCAAATATACCCCCAGAAAAATGATCTCAAATGTCACCTGACATACCTTGTGTGATAATGACACCATCTGTGTGGGTTTTCTCTACAACTGCTGTTAATCCATTTGCCTGAAAGTTAAAGGGTTACATTTTTAAATCTGATCTGAATGTGCACTGGGTTTCTATTGATGCCAACTTCCCCTGAATTTGGTTATTTGTGCAACATGAATATGTTGCCTTGACATTCAATTTGTGGGTTGGGGAGGAGCTCACTGCAAGCAGGAAGACCTGAGTCTGGATCTTCAGGGCCTGCCTAAAAGCTAGACATGGAGGAATTTGTCTGTAATTCTGGCACTGGTATGTGGGAGAAGGATGTGGAGACAGACAGATTCCAGATGGTCTGATAGTTAAACTATCCGAGTAGAAAAGTTCAAGGTGCAGTGAGAAACTCTCGTCTCAAGATTTCAAGTGGACAGTCATTGGGGAAGGACAGCTGATGTTGAGTGACCGCCATACAGGTTTACATGCACACAAGTGTGGGCACTCAGGTACACAACTGATTTCAGTTACCGAGGGAGTTTTGGGCTCTCAAGTTTTACAGATTATGTAGATACTTCTCCTTATGCTACCCCTTGTCCTCATATGTGTGCATTAACATGTCTGTTTGTAGAATACCTAGGGGCACAGCTCTGAACTTTCAAACAAACTCAACTTTCTTATTTAATTTCACTCACTATTGTCTCTAGCTTGTTTGAATTACTAAGTGAAATCTCTAACAGTACTTCTTTTGTATGATCTCAAGGTTTTTAAAGGGTCCTCAAGGTTTGAAAAGTTCAATATTTGTACATGATTCATAGTTTCAATTTGTCAATCATAATTTTGTAAAACTTTTGATTTAACAGTTTATGATCCAATTTCTTCGTGACAAGCCATGGGTGTGATGAATGGAACCATCATGTCAAATGGCTCAAGCACGGACCAAGACCACTGTGATGCCTTCTGCAGAATTATTCTGATAACAGCCTATAGTGTGGTTTTATTTGGAGGCACCGTTGGAACAGTTATGATGTCATATATGATGTTCAAAAGGAATAGCCAATCAGCGATTGCCACAATCATCATTAATATCATTGTGTTGCACTCCCTCTTCCTGATTAGTCTGCCATTCCGCCTCAGCTACTATCTGTCAGCAGTCTGGAAGCTTGGGTCCTTTACCTGTCGAGTGGTTAGTAGCATCATATATGGTCATATGTACTTTGCTTTTGTTTTCTATGTGGCCATTGTCATACTTCGGTTGCTCATCTATTTTAAGAAACTCCAAATGCAACAGCTACAAAAGTTCCATGCTGTGGTTCTAAGTATTATTATTTGGACGGTAGGAAGCTTCATCTTTTTGCCAATATTTTTTTCACAGTATGGCACAGATCCAAGTTACACAGAACAACAACGATGTTTTGAGTTTCATAGATCTCTCAACTGTACAGATACCATCATCATAAACTACTCTACAATTGCCATTATGATGACAACAGTTCTGGTCCTCTTTCTGATACAGCTTGTTGTAATTCTTTGTTTGGTAAGAGACTATTGGCCTGATCTGTGGGCGCATCAGGATTACCGAGCTCAAATCAAGAGTTTCTTCTTCCTGGTAATCATCGTTGTCTGCTTCATACCCCACCATGCATTCAGGGCATATTTTATTCAAAATTACCCAGAGAAAAAGAATTCTAAGTTGATACTTTACAATGAAATCTGTGTTGCTTTAACGGCCTTCTGCTGCCTGGACATGTTGTGTTTCATAGGTGGTATCATCCATTAGACCCTCCTATGCCTTTTTTGTGACTGCTTTATGGAATATCATGATGAAAAACACTCCAATTGAATAGGTGAGGTGCTGCTATCATCTTAAAAAATTCCAAGCTCTCTGTTCCTGAACACCAAATTTTTAGATTTCTCTTAGCCAAAGTTGTTTTCCTACTAAGATTTAGTTAACCCCTAGTCATCCCCCTTTCCTTTGAGGATGCTTACAGGCTCCAAATGTATCCCAGAATATGTTTGATTGTTAGCCTTAGGACAACCAAGCACACAATTCCTTCCTTTGTCCATTTCATGCACT